>JAOBRG010360073.1:0-12682 GCA_027574985.1 Umimayanthus nakama
GTTATATTGTAAGTCTTTTTCTGCATCTGTTGTAATTAATTATTTGTTATTAATATATTACTAATATAATTTACATAGATATTATTAACGAGTACAAACAATAAAAAACTGAAAAACTGAAACACAGCCACAGCCACAGCCACAGTCATAGGCAATAGCCATAGCCACAGCCATAGCCACAGCCATAGCCATAGCCACAACCATAGTCACAGTTGGCATGCAAGTAGCTAATTAGTTGCACTTATTTGGTCGCCATGGAAATAGGCACGTGTTAGACGGTGGACAAAGCCGTTGAGCCGTTGGTTGAGCCTCTCGATGTTCCAGTTTGGAACTTTATGGAGTCTACATACTTGTCGCTAAGAGCATGCTAGTGACGGTGTTGTGGATTGTATTCTCATCTACTACAAAGGGTCTGGTGTTAATGGGGAAACTTGTAAGAGTGCCCTTCTCACGTCAGGAAAAATAAAACTAATTATATCAATTTAAGAAATTCGGTGTAAATATAGCATTAGTTGTTTTGATACAAGTCCATTTTTTAGCTGTCTTATTATATTTTTATAATTGTTACAAATTTAACGTTCTTCGTAAACTTTTGTGGATAAATACAGTTAAGTGTTTTTATTTTTAGAGGTAAAAAAACCCTGAAGTATTGCGAGGCTTTTCCAAAGCTTTTGTTATTCCTATAACGATTTACCAAAACAATCTGAGTGATGATGTAACCTACTTAGTGACTCGAATTATCTCTTTTCAGGCCTCAGTTACTAAACCTTTGGCATCGATTGCTGTTTAAAAACTAAACCTTTCACTGATGTCAACCTGGGTAAAAAAAGCCGTGAAAGCCCGGATCCCCCCTATCTCTCTCTTCTAATTAAACGAAAAAGAACAAGTGTATCTACGTATTAGATTATTTGAAGATAACTTTACCGTTTGTAGCAGTTATTAAAAGAAAATACCGCCATCAAGGTTCGTGACAGGTTAATTAGCAAGAAGATAAAGTAACACAAAAAAAAATTAAACAGCTTAACTCTTCTCTGACTGGAATTTTTTTGGACTTCTCTCACGGGGGGAGGTTGGCTGGGAAGAGTGGCTGGAGGGAGGTGTCCGAAGGCGCCGCAATCTATAAAATCCATTGGCGTTAGGGCTTGTTGATGGAAATTATTTAAATTAATATAAATGAAAGCTATCAACTAAGCCATTTATAATAAATCATGGAAACAGCAATATCCTTTCTAAGGACCACGAAAAATATATTTTTAGCACTATTTCCTGTTCCTATTTAAAAAGTTTAGCGAAAGTCGGTTTTAAAGCTCTGCCTAAACTAATTAAAACTAAAAGTTCATGCTTAGAAAAGTTGGAAAACACGATAATGAAAAATTATGGGAGTTAACAATTTTCCGGAATAGAATACCACATTTATATTTCAAAAATATTCTAAACTACTCTAGGAAAGCATGGAATGCTATTTCAGAAATCCTATCGTAATCTTCTCCCCAAATGCACTTGAGGGGATTGCCAAAAGGACTTAACCTGGCTGTTTCCCTGTTGTATGCTTACCAAATGTGTGAATTAGTATTGCTCTAACGCTTTATTACTAAAAGCAACAAATCTCTTCACTCAGAAAATATTGTCAAATTAGTTATTTGAATCTTGAAGTGTAACATGTTTTTTTCCCTCGAAGGACCAAGCTATTTACTGTAACAAACCAACCAGGGAGGGGTCATTTGCCCCCCTAGATTTTTCAAATAATTGCACATAATTGATCAAGCTTTGGCATGCAACTGATGCGCATGATGTAAGCAGCTGTGGGTTAGCTAATAACTAGCAACCACTAACTTTTAAGTAAGAACTGTTGTTTCACTACATGTCGGTATGTCCGCCATTTTGGCTGCCACCTTAGATTTTTCAAAAATTTTATTTTACACGAAACTGCAGCAAACTTTACTGAAATTAGTAGAAAACATGTGTTTGCAGCCTCAAATAGGAATAAAATTAAGAATAATTAAGAGTCTAAAAAAAGAAATAAAAACAAATTTTCCCAAAAATTTATTGTTTTCCAATACCATAATTAATTTGCACAATTAAATACGCATAAGTCATAAATGATGACGTCATACAATCAACGTCAAAGATGCACTCGTTATCAGAATACAGGTACTGAAAGTTTTTTTTGATTGCTTGAAAGCTTCAAATTTTGGGTCGGAAAAACCTAAGGGGGGGGTTCATTTGACCCCTCCCTCCTTGGATGTTCGAGGGTTAAACTTTAATCATTCTACGAAACGTCAAAAGAAAATGAATTAGTTATTTTGCAACTCACAACTATTTATTCTTACTACAGGGAGCTCCTAAATCTGGCATGTGTCCAATAAATATATTGATAAAACTTTAAATTGACCTAGTGTTAACGTGTTGTGATCTTGTTTTGCGAGCAATTTCTTCCAGGCTCGATCGATCGACAGGCCGCGCGGTCTGGTTTCTGTGGATCTGGGTACGACAATAGTTCGGAGTTCGTCGGGAACCGCAGATCGTCATACCCAGACCCCACAAAAACCAGAACGCGCAGACGACTCCTGTACCCAGACCCACAGTCACCAGACCGCGCAGACTGTCGATCGATCGAGCCTGGAAGAAATCGCTCCCAAAACAAGAGCAGAACACAAGGCAAATTTATAGTTTTATCAATTTATTTATTGGACACATGCAAGATGTAGGAGCTCCCTGTGTCTTACCTCGACAAACCGAAGTTTTCCGTTTTCATCTGAAAGGGCGTAGCTAGTGTTTTGAGCCCAGCGAATACTGACAAACCTTATCAAGCTAGCTTGGAGGATGTGCTCGTAAATGAAGAGACCTGGAGATCAAAGAAAAGAAAAAGTATTTTTAGTAAAGAAAAGTATTAACAGGAAACATAAAACTTCAAACACAATCAGAATCATGATGACAGTAGTTTGGACAACAAGAAGAACAACAGTGCCGAACGCTAACAACCAGATTGTTTTCACTCAAATCTAGCTTTAGTACGATTACGATTTTCAAACCGCAAACGAGAAGTTTATTGGGTCTCATGATCGTGGTGTGGTACTGTCCATTACGGATATCAATGCGCTCTTCAGGGTATGGTCTTCAGGCTTTTTGGCCAGAAACAGGGTGTATAAATCGTTGGGTCAAATCCATTCGGTCTGGGACAAGGCATAGAATCTGCGGGTTCAGTCTTGGACGTCCCCCCCCCTCCCCATATCAAAACTCTACCAACTGCTGTTGCTGGTCAGGAACACGGTAAGGATTTGGATGAGTCAACAGCATAACCTTTAATTCTTTCAACAAGTGGAAAGTAGTTTTTAAGGTTGGCGTTTATTTTAAGATTGCTTTGCTTCCTTTTTTAGTTATCTGACGTAAGAGTTACATACAATTTTTAAAGATGTTAGGGAATCAGAAAATAGGACGGTGTTGTGCGCATTTAATCGTTATCAAAATATAATTTAAGGAAGCAATATTCAAAGTTCTCAACAGGAACACAGCTGTAATTTAACTGATAACCAAGTTGTTGATGAATAAGAGTCAGATGCCGAAATCACCTTTGCCAAGTAAACACTTGAACACGGATATATAGGCGCCAGCAAACTGCCTTGATTTGCCAAGTAAACAGGACGCTGACTATTAATATCAACTATTGAGAGTAGAAATCATAATGTTTAAAATGCTGACACACCTTATTTATAAAATTGAATAACAGAAAAAAACTCCAGAATGCAAAGATCTTATATACGTACGTACGTTTAATAATTATTGTATTTTTATACACTCAACCACCTTCAAACGTTTTACTGCAAGCCCAAACGTTTGTTTTGAGCACTCGATAAGGAATTTTACTAATATAATTATTATTGTTGTTCTTACTAATATTATTTCTATCTTTACTATATTATTATTAGGTAGTAGTATTATTATTAGTAGTAGTGCATGGTAGTAGTGATAGTAGTAGTAGTAGCAGCAACAGCAGCAGCAGTAGTAGTAGTAGTATACTGTATAGTAGTAATGTTTTCATTACTAATCTCTTCAATACAAAGGAAAACAACTTCAATAAACAAACCTGTTTTCAAAGAGTAATCTTTTGTTCCAGCAGCATCCAGACGACCTGGAACACCGTTTACCACCGTGGATGCTCGTAAGATAGTTCCCCTGCACCCTCGGGAACCGCTGTAGTCTGAAGGAACAGACATCGACACCTTGGGACAGTTGAAGTAGAAAGTTCTCGCAGTCGTTATAAGAGACGCAAGAGCAGAAACCCAAATGATCTGTGGACAAAAAGAAACTGTATAAACATATTCAACATGTTCCAATCGTTTTCGAACGCACGTAAACTTTTGTTTTTGTTAGGCTCAAACTTGGAAGAAGGGGGGGTGGGGAAAGAAAGAGAGAGTAAAATAAAAGTGAGTAAAATGGTAGCTTCATTAGCACGATCTTTTCAGATATTGTTAAAGCAATTTTTACAATTTTGTATAAGCAAAACATGTGTATATGTACCAACAGTAACGGGAATATAAGAACGAATAGTATTAACTATAGTTATTTATAAATTTAGGAACTTCCTCCATTTTTCTATTACATTTAAAGATATATTCGGCAAGTAGTGTTTGATTTACAACAGTGCATATTGTGAGAGTTTTCTCTATATTTGTTGAAGATGACAACGCTTCTTTTGTGATGTTCAACTTGGAAAAGTAGTCTGTCCTCAGCTCATTATATAAAGGGCAAAAAAAAATGCAATTCATCTTCATCAAAGTTTTCTTTACATGAAGGACAGAGACGTTCTTCCCTTGGTACTTTTGGGTTCATGTATCCTCCCTTTTCTATCATGAGGTTGTGATTACTTATCCTAAATTTACACAAGTCTTTTTTGTGTGTAGGATTCATTATAACTGTTGAATATTTTGCTGGTCCAAACTCTGTTTTGCATGCTTGTAAAATTCAAGTTTTTTCGGACAGTTTCATTCTTCTTTCCATATTTTTAAATAATGTTCTTTGATTTTTTTAATCTGGTTTTCCGATAGTTTTGTTTGCTTTAAAATTGTGTCTGATAGACTAGGTTTCTAATGTTTTCTGAATATTTAACTTATAACAGTTTAGTCCCTTATTACAAAGATTGCTTGACCGCATTGTTAAGGCTTGTTTTGCTGAGAGAGAGATAGATTAAACTTCTGTTTAAACAGGTAATTCCTACACAGAACGCAGTCTTTTTAAGTTTTAAATGAAACTCTATCGAGGAGTACTTAACTGATCATCAACAGACCTCTTCACAGGTGTGTAAAGTGCGTTTGCCAAATATTTGTTCAAAGTATACAACCGGTTTGACTACATTGCAACGCTTCTAGAAAGATTCCTGTGACGCTGATGTGCCATTGCTCCTTTATTCTTGCACAAAACGAAAATTAAAGTATGTGCTAATAACTGGCTCACAACAAACAATGCATTGATTGACACAATTCAAAGTTTAAATACACATGCTCTAGCTACACCATTTCCTTCATTCCTTTTACTCTTCTCAACGTCCTTTCTGTGTACACTTACTGGCAAGTTAATTGTTTCACGGTTGACAAAACTTGTATTGAAGTGTTATTTGTACCAATTCATTTTACATGATTAAACTAGCGTAACTATCAGTTAAAAAGGACGTTCGACCGATGGTCTACATTATATATTGAAAAGTGTGATTTGACAAATGCTTTAAGCTTCTTGTGATCTTTTTTTCTTTTAAGCTTTTATAAATATTTTAACTGGGACCTTAGATGGCTCTCTTTCTCTCTTTGCCCTTTATATTTTACGGATGGTAACTCTATCAAATTTTTAACGTTAATTGTAAACGTTAAACAACAGTATTACTGAAACATGTATGACATCCACCATCGCTTTGTTTGTCACTGAGCTTGTCAGTTCATCAGCTTGGTTAATTTTGTTCCTCAGCACAAAGGCTGTTCTCTCCTGTCAAGCCCCTGAGGTATTCTGTGGGAAGGCTAAATCAGTAAATGGAATTCAGAATCAAAGCCTCAAAATAACTGGGCTTCGAATACTTTGTCACAGGTAACCCACGGTTAAGAATAGTATAGTATGCGTTCTCGCTTCGCCCGCCCCCGATCAAGTCGTCAACAACTTTATATCCTTTGCTACTGGTAACACACGATCAGCAACTAATTTGAATCTTCGCCCAAAATCATTCCGTGCTTCTCTTTTTAGAGATTCATTCTTTAAGCGAATTGTACCCCTCTGGAACAACCTACCAGTCATAATCAGGCAATCTCCCACTTTTATGTTTCAAAACAAACCTGTATAATTACTATTTCTGTAAACTTAACTCTGTCTTCGATACGGATATAATCAGAACCTGGAAAACTGTCTGCCCCCACTGCAGATCCATTAACAATCACTTCTGTTGTTAGTAATTGTAATTTTTATTTTTATGCTTTTTTTTTAGTTCGATCCGTAAATGTACATGTTTTAATGTTTTAAATTTTTTTTTGGGCTAGCCTCGCCGGGACTACGAGTCCGTTCGCAAGCCCCTCATCCAGCTCAACATTTTCTTTGCATGTATGTTTTGTTTTGTTATTACTTTTTTCCGTCACCTGCAGGATGGAAGTCTCTAAATAAAATAAAAAATAAAAAAACAACAACAAACAAACGCAATCACAGCTATTAAATGACGGGCTCTACTTTTGTGGACAGTTTCAATATGAATATTAACAGATTTCCAAGATGTATGAGCTTGTTTATTTAAAAAAACTTAAATACCAAATTACCTCGTATTTCTAACATCTATAATTTGTGTTCGCTGTTGTGTAAACGAATTGTTAGCCTTTGGTTTGGTAGGAAAAACCGGACGGTTGCCGTAGATCGATTCAAATCATACAGTGGGTAAATAAGAGGCAAGAAAGTAATGCATTAGAACGGGTCTGTTCAAGTTCTGGTTGTATCGATCAAGGCATTATTTGTGGTGAACCAGTGGCAATGGGCACATAGAAAAGTATCAGTGTATATAAATCTTTTTGTAACGGCACTCTCTTAAAATAGAAGATCGATAGTCACTTGACTTGGCTCTGATTGAATTTCTTTTTGCATATAAAGAAACAAGAAAAGTGAAAACCTTAGCAGCAATTTTTAAACGTGGACACTGATGAGAAACCAGGAATTTCTATCTTGCAGCGAACCTGGAATCCCGACTTAATGAGAGGATCAAGAACGCTTTGATGTTTTAGTACCACACAGAAAAACTTAATCGTTTTTCACTTGCACCAGATGTCTTCGCTTGTTGTAATCGTGTATTACCAAAGAATATACTACCTCGGTTAAACTGTAGTTTCTAACACTAGAGAGGCTAATAACAAAACATAGAATAATTGCTATTTTGGCATTTCTTAATTCACGAAAATGTATTAGTTAAAAAAGAACAATAAAAAAGATTCGCAAATTGCTTTTCTGGAGTGTGTGAAATATAGCAAATATCCTAAAATCTTACCAGAGCCATCGTTTTTCAAAATTGTACGTTATTATCTCACCAAGGAAGTATGCACGGATTGTGTGAAGATTGGTATGGTCTATCTATGCATCTTAGTAATTCACTGCTTTTTATATACTACATTATCATGCAATGATCATCAACATTGACAAAAGAATTCTTTTATACCAGGTCATTTCCTTATTCCCTTCACCTCGTGACTGTTTAAAATTGCTGTGTTTTGACTTTAACTTCTGGTGTTTGTTTAAAATTGATAAAGAGACTTGACTATGGCAAAATAGTTTTGATATCGTAAAACGTTTCGGTCACTTCAGCGACCTTCCTCAGTTTGAAGTTAGTTGGCTTAAGTAAAAATAATGGAAAGAAACTGACTAAGATTCTTAAAAGTTGCTCATAAAAGTTATTCATACAGCGATGAATGCGTGGGAAGTCGTTGTGTTCGTTGTTTGCGTTTTTTGTCCTTTGTTGCAATTAAGTGCCACGCTTCCAAGAATAATCTTTTGTTCCAGTGGGAGCATTTGTCTAAAACTGTCACATTCTCAAAATTAAAGATATGTCCTGGTTGCTGTGCTCTTGTCCGCTAGTTTCAACTGTTCAGTTTGACTGAGTATGTTCGCTGAAGTGAACGAAACATCTTAAGACATCAAAACTGTTTTACCAAAGTCAACTCTCTTTACCAATTCTAAACAGTTTTACCATGTCTGGTTACAGCCATAACAGTTGCTAGGGTTTATTTGTTTTTATCTAATTTATTAAACCACAAAATAATATTTAAAACGGTATAGCCAAAGTCAGAGACTCAAAAGACTTAAGACTGGCAGAAGTAAAAAGGCTCTTTACAGATGAATGATAGTAGAATACAGCGTTCTAGAGAGAACTACAACTTTTTAAGTACTAACTAATATTACTGATAAAAACGATACTCATAGCTTCCGCGTGGTCCAATGATTTCCGCATGCCAATGAAATGCGCTGTACTGACAAATACCAGCTTTTTTTTTTATAAGAACCAGGAAATTTCAGCCTCAATTTTTTTAGGCTGTTCTTTTTATTTTTAAAAGTACACATAAGAACAACAACAGTAAGAAATAACTTCCTAAGTATACGACAATAACACTGTGCAACTTGCAATACTAAAACCTGTTTTGTAGTTTTGTCGTAGTAATGATCATGCTCCTGGACAGCTTTTATGACCTTGAGTAGGTTTGGTTGGGTGTTTTGATTTTTAATTAAAAAAGTTCAAGCCGACAAAACCGATACTGATTGCATTCTCTAACTAAGCCTGCTACAACTACTATGGAATAATTTTAAAACAACTATCCCCCGTAGTGGAGGTGAATAGTGAAATATGTTCTACCGAGCCGCGAAGCCCCGTGGTGAATATTTTTCACTTGGCACCCACACTGAAGGTGATAGTTGTTTTAGTATTAATCAAACAGGAGGATTTTGAGTTTGCAGGAAGAGCTTCTTCGTTCATTTGACGAGTTCTTTTCAGTGACAGTAACAAAACAAGCCGCCTTTTTGAAAATAATCGCCTGGAGGTGAATATCTTAGGATATACAGTGTCTGATGAACCAATCAGAGCGCGCGAAAAGAGCTCTCCACCTGTTTGGTTATTACTAAAACCTGATTAGTTTGTGTAACTTGGAATTATTGTGTTTTTATACATAAGAGTTGTTTAGATTTTCTTACCTTGCTACCAGAACAGACTCAAGGACACGGCATTAATTAGTTAATTGTTAATTAATAGTTATTAGCAATTAATGATGAACAATTTTATCAGTTGACCACACTGGCTAAGTTTTCTATACACCAGTTTACTAACAGGAACTCTGGCTAGATCCATTCCCTTGTGGATGGGCTCATTAATTCATCATAAAAATCACTTTTTTGGTCCAAATAAGTGAAAGCAAAATTTGCATTAGTAAAATGGTGTATTTGCATGTAAAGTTTCAAATCAATTGATAATTAATTAATTTATTTATTTATTTAAGGAGGGAAGGGTTCAGTTGACAAAACTCTCTGCTGAGTGGGAAGGAGTAAAAAGCCTGACTATAGCTTTATACACAATATCCTCATAAAAACAATTGTATGCCTAGCCTCCAAAAGCAGACGCCAAGTTTAAAATAGACCAGTTTTGTATTCCCAGTTGTCGCTGATTACAATGAACACAGACTCGCTTTTACAGCACAAGCCTCGACTTAACGTGAAATAATCATAAATTCCAGAGTGGATACGATATTCACAACTCTGTGTATTGTTGGAGATTCAGATCTCGCCGGTATTTGCTAATATTTAACATCAAGTCGAGGCTCGTGCTGTAAAAACGAGTCTATAGTTATTGTAATTAGCGGCAACCGGGAATACGAAACTGGTCTATTAAGGAAACGAAATGGAAGTGAGGCGTCTGCTTTTAAAGCCTATAGCATGTCGATTGATGAGTGACACATACTTTATTGGGGAAAAACAAAGTACTCTAAAAAACCAAATAAACAGATGTGGTTTGCAAACCCACAAGAATTGAACAAAAGTCTAATATTTGTTTTGAGGTTTTTTCTAAGCCTTAAAGGCAAAAGTAAAGAGTGTTGCCTTTATATTGCAATCAGTCACCGACGCGTTTTTAAACTTAACAAATGATACAACAATCAACGTTGAGAACTTGGAGATTTCTAGAAACTGCGTATTACTTGTTATGATAAACATAGATAAACTTTCTTGTTGTTGCTAAAGATTTGGACCGTATTTTGCAACAAATTTTGTTACAAATGATTGTTTTAAGTTTCATACGTTGTACACGTAATGAATAAGTGAGCAAAAATGCGTCTTTCTAGTGCAATCAAAACTTTGAAGGTGTTTTCGTTTTAAAGAAAGCTACAAACAGTGACTGCAAAAAATTAATACGTCAGTTCTTGCATTAGTTCTGAGTTCAGACTGCGTTAGAGTGATATCAATTTTTACTATGTTTTGTTTACAAATTTGCTGATGCTTTTTTATCCCTTTCTTATCTATACAGACAGCTTCATAAATCTACTAATGGAACTAAAAATAGATATCAAAATCAGGAAATGCAAGTTTGCTTTGAACGGTAGAAACAACAAAATTAGCTTTAAATCAACTGTAGCTAAATTAGAGAGTAAAATCAAATTGAAGATGGTCAAATGCATGGGCACTTTAAAGCAGTAAATTAAAGTAACGCCCCTTTACAATGACTGCTTTAAAACAAGTCGATGGAATTAAGGCACATTTTTAGGGGCTAGGATTTTAGCACACTTTTCAAAAACACACCCCTTTTTGCTTAAAGAGATAATAGAGTATCTATTTCTGAACTTATCAATCATTTCGATAAACTTTTAGCTATGCTCAGCTGTATAGCGCTGGCTTACCTCTGACATTCTTTTGTAGAAAATAAGGTGCTGGAGTACTAATTGTTTGTGATCAATTGTTCGTATGGTGAGCAGAAAAGATCGAGAACCTAGCACTGTATAGGATATATCAGATAGAATTAAACTGTCTAGTGTGTGGGTGTCTTATTTGAGTTATGTTTATGTGAATGATATCATCATTATTTTATTGAAAGAACAGTTGGTTAGAAACGGAAAGACAGTTCCATTTTGTCTTAACAACTTCTTTCATTTTTTCAGGAAAAGCTTCAAATCTGCATTTGACAGTCGCTAATAAGAATAACAGCAAACCGGGTATGCACAAGGATCGATTTCAAAAATTGATTTGTCCTCAAAAAATTCCAGCTAACCACCATATTCTCAAAGGTGATGTGACCCTTTTTAACCAATCAGAAGGCTTAAAATGGCCAAAAAAGCCAATTTTAAAATGTCCATACTTTTAAAGGAATAAAGATATTGACCTTAAATTTTGGATTTAAGCATTTGTTAGCACGGAGGTTAACTGAGATTTTTATGGAACGATCTAAATAAAATGACGACCCTTTAGTACTACCTTAAGAGTACGGAGCAAGCAGGTTTTATAAAGCAAATGCCGCTGACCGACAGCACCGGAAGTTACGTAGGCACTGGCGTGGTTGCCTTTCCTTGTCATTATTCGTTTCATGGAAAACTGCAGAACAAAACAAAACAATTTAATAACATGTTAGAATTGCGGTGTTTCTGACTTTCTAACATGACATTAAAAACAGTTTGAAGACTATACGACGCCAGCATAAAAGCTAATACGCTGTGAGTTAAGCTGCCGCATTTGGATTCGTCGCCTTCGGGCCGGGGTTGCGGAAAAGGAAGCATCGGCCTTTACACTCGGATTAGTTGCAAAAATGAGATCTAGTACTGGGGGGTGGGGTGGCACTAGAGTGTCTGGATCATTATCAGGGTTTGACCCATGGGGTCAATCTGATCAAGAATCAATATAAAGGAGCCCTATGGATTGCGGGCCTGAACTGCAGTCTCGACTGGGTAGTACTCATACTTAAATGTTGACAGTGAAAGCTTTGCTTCCAAGCTACGCGGTGGTAAACTTGCTGAGATGGCACAGCGTTGATTCCTACCAAAAGACACTTCTCGCTCGCTTTTCAGTTTGTTCGTGTCGTCCTTCACGAAAACTGGCCCTTCTATGGATACAGTAGGGTGGCAGCAATCCTTGCATGCCTGAGAAATCCCCAGTACCGGATGGGAGTCTCTTGAAAAAGGTTGCGTTGCGTGGACACGGGCAACGCCCGATGGGATTGAACCAATTGAGGAGACACTCCTGCAACATCAAGACATGAAGGGCAGAAACAGGAAAGAAAGATAACACAGTCGTCCTCGAACCTTACCTGCCTAGAGTTTTGAGCCCAACCCAACGAGTGAATATCACTTTTATTTCGCGCATTCTGATTGACAAAAAGTAAGTATTCATTCACGTTTTAACATTCATGGATGCAGAAAAAAAAGTTTTTGTCTCTGCTTTTTTAAACTTACCCAGATGAAAAAAAGTTATTTTTGAAAGTGATATTCAGTTGCTGGGTTTACACTAAAACAAGAATTCCCAGACACCGAATTGATAGAGCCTGGAGCTAGCATGGAGTCGAGACTTGATAGGCCAGGACAAAAGAATATTTGAAATATCCTACCAAGCCTCGACTCCATGCTCGCTCCAGACTTTATGAATACGGTGTATTAGTATCGGTGTCTAGAGAAAAATAATATCCATCTATTTGATAATTGCGCATTGGATA
>JAOBRG010360084.1:0-12681 GCA_027574985.1 Umimayanthus nakama
CCACATATGGCTCCATTTACTTGCTAATAAAAATAGTATTTACATGTAGGTTGTACCCCCCACCATCTCATATAGGCCCATCTACTGCATCCTTAAGGTTTTACTTTTGTTCAAAAAATGTTTCTAGTAGTAAAAGGTTTGAAAATTATTGTTTGCATGTAGAAACTAAAGGGATCATCTAACTATCTTGTTTATGCAAAAAAAACCTAATTTTGCATTATAGAGCAGGAGTTATAAACAGGCCCATATCACACCTTTTTGAATGAAATGTTTTTAAAAACAGTTCCATACGTGTATCAGCCCTAGACTGCAAGCAGCCCCCATTTTTTCTCTTGAGTTCTTCGAGCCTCAAAAAGACATTGCAAACGCTGCCGCACTGGTTCCCTCGCCTAGGTTTTTCCGTGCACCAGCATTCTCTCTGTTTTTCTGTGGCTCAATGAACTCAAGAAAATAATAGGGACTGCTCGCAGTCTATCGGCCCCAAACAAAAAGTTTCTTATCCTTACCCAAAGATTGTGCATTGTAAGCCACATTAACACAGTTTTAAATGTGACTAGTTTGTGCCGTTGCTCTTCACTTTATAGTGTTGAATTCACTGTTTCCTACTAGTTTGACGCTTTCAAGACGACCATGGTGTTCAAGTTGGCCACAGAGAAAGCTGCAAAGCGGCTCTACAAGTCGTGTGTGGAGCATCATACATTTTTCAGGTTTGAAACAAAAAAATTTCATTAATGTACTAATCTTAAATCTAACCCAGAGTGGGAAAAAAATGCCCTGTTTTAAAAAATGTTCGTTGAGTCTTGTACAGGTTTTACATGTAACTGTAAAACTCCTCTTTTTGAAAAGCTTAAAATCCTGGGACTCACATCATTTTGCCTGAGTGCAACCACAAGTTTTTTTTAAAAAATTGGTGTCAAACCTCATGTTTTTCCCAACCCAACATTAGAATCTATAAATCTATCTTCGATAAATTACTGCACAAAACCATAGAAAGTGTATCTGTAGAAACTATCAAATCAGTGGCCGTGTTGTCAAGTTTAAAACCCTTATCTTCTAGAAAACTTATTTTATTATTTTTTCTATGCATTCCCTTAAATCCAATCAAGATTGACTTCACTTTGCAAGCACATTTTCAAAATGTGTGTATTCAGAGGGGGTATTTTGCAATTTTTCCCACAGACCAAGGTATTTTAAGAGCTCTACAGACCTGGAAAATACCTTGAAAAGTCCTGGAGTTTGTCCCTGCCAGTAACCAAAAGGGGAGACCCTCTGTCTACAAACCTGTTGGTATTTTCCTCCAAAAACTAAACTCGAACTTTCTTCTACAGGCTTAGTTTCCCCGACCCACCAAAAGACAAGGGAGACCTGTTCAAGCTGGGATCCAAGTTCCGTTACAGTGACCGAACCCTTTACCAACTGAGGAAGGAAGGTTTTCCAATTAACCAAGACAACCAGCCAACGTTTTCTCGTGTCAATTCTCGTAACTTTTCGGAGAGGTATCGCCTCTCTTCTGCTCAGTCCACAACAGAGCACTTGTTGTTTGTAGATGACGAGGATGAGACTGGGAAAAAACGGCCGTATGACAGTTCACTGGACAGACCGGACAAGAGGAGGCCAGTGTCAGGTGCTGGAACTCTGGAAAGGAAGGTAAGTTGCATTGGAAGAATACTACCTAAGTTTTTCAATCCGGAAGGCAGAAAGTAAGGAAACCTGCGTACATGCTCAACAATGTCATGGCGAATGTAGGCCTCCCTTTTGAATGAAACATTTTAGCCTTTCAGAGTCAATAATCCTGAAGATGATTCCTACATAGACTGAATCGTCAGTTACAACCAATAACAGTCATTCTCATTAATACACAAATCCGGATTATTGATTAATCAAAACATGTATTCTGAGAATAAACATAAAAAGTTTGCTTTACTACAATTGACATTCTACGCCTTGTGTTTTTAGCACTTTCTACACGTTGCATTAAGTAAGTTGTAAGTCTGACAACTTTAAAACGGTTTTGGTTTATTGACCTATATCTATATCACTGTATTTATTTATTTCTTTATTTTCTAACTTACGTATTTAAACTTACTTATTTATTTTTTCTTTCGAATAAACACACAACATCGAATAAGTGCCTACCCCAAAATTCCAAAAATATATTAAGCGCCTCCAGTATTAAGGGTAAAGCCTTTCTTCTCTTGTAAGTTTTCTTCTCTCATATTTTGTATGGATTGTGTTCTGTCCAGGCCCCTCTCAGTGAAGAAGAAAGAATGGCGACAATGACTCAAGAAGAACGTGACGAGTACAGGCGAAAGATTGCAGAAAGACTAAAGAGCGATAGGGACTTGACTAAAGCAAGAGTCACCACTACCACCACAACTACAACGTATCTTGTGGACCGTAACAGTGGTTCTGGGGAGGCCATCCCCCTGGAGTCCGTGCCCATACAGGCTAGTGGGGTGGGGTCAGAGAAAGATGGAGATAGGTACGCTGTTGCCTATGGAGAGGAGAAGGATCGGGAGCGACTGTCGGCACAAGTGAGGGTGCAGCTGCTGGAACAGGCTGAGGACGACAAGAGGAGAGAGGAGGAGGAGGAAGAGCAAAACAAGTGAGTGGAAGAAGTATACAGACATCTTTTTCAACAGGGTTCCTCGCTGAGGCTTAAGAAGTTATCAGTAGGCTTTTATTTTTGGTTTTGTATTTTAAAGGTCAAAGCGTATCCTTGAGTTCTCAAAAGGTCTTCAGATTTGTTCAAAATAATTCAAGCCAGAATTGTTACAAGATTTTGTTCAGCATTCAACCCACACTGTGCGTCAAAAGTACAAGGAACTCGTTAATTTTTATTGTTTTGTGACAAATCATTTTGCATGATAAACAACAACTAGACCTTATTAACATCAACGGTTAACATAATGTTAAGTAGTGACTTTTTTACAGGGCTCATACGGTCATGAAAAGTCATGGAATTTGAAAACTCACTTTCCAGGCCTGGAAAAGTTATGGATGTTAGGGAAAATGGCCGAGGTCATGGAATTTAATTTTTTGGTCCAAAGATTTCATGCTATTTGAAAACTGGAAAAAATCCCCTACCTTACCAAGCAAAAACATGTCCTAAAAAGGCCTGGTGTTTTGCTTTTCTGAGTCATGGAAAATTTAAATTGGTCATGGAAAGGTCATTAATTTTTTTTTCTCCGTATCTGTATGAACCCTGTTTTAGCTGGTTAAGGTTTCTCAAAATTTAGAGAGCACATCAAGCTGAGAAACTACAAGTACCGGTACTATTAATTAGTAAATAGGGCAGCTGAAAAGCATTATGGAACAGATCATGTAAGTTACATACACTTAGTTGGCCGTATTGTGACTTTTGAGTAAAATATTTAAGGAAAGTTAGTTCAGATCAGTTTTCCAAATTAGTCTTTAAATAATTCTTACAAGGTTTTTAATTTTGTTACTTGTTAGATGAGGGAGTCCTCCTGTTCATAGTTTTTCTCGTGTGGAGAGTCCTTTGGTTTCAAACTTTCTGTGATTGCCAAGGATTTTTTTGTTGTGGTTTTCTTGTTAAATTGTGTGAAGTAAAACTGGCCTAAAATATGTAATTGATTGCTACTTGTTTTGTGGAAAGAGCTATCGAAAAAACTTTGCTGTTTACTTTTTATCTTAACGCATCTCTATTCACGGGGTAAAAGTTTTTTTTTTTAATCTACAGTAACACAAAACGTGTTTTTAATTTAACTGTATAGTCACTGGTTTTTACAAAAATCATTGCTAGTGATAGAAATCACGAAACCTTTTGCTTTTGATAACTCTTACGTTGTTTTGGGGTAAACACACACCGTGAGCAGATAGGGCTAATGGCCTTTTAGTAGTAATGGTATATAACCGATTCTTTTTCAGGCACAGACCACCTGCTTACGATGCAGTGTATGGAGAAAATATCCCTGAACCTGACAGGTATAATAGCAAAATTCTGTATGTAACAGTACTTACCTTTTCAGTATTGGACTGTGCTCAGATCCAGGTTCTCGGGTAACTAACGCCCATTCATCCCATAAACCTAAAGATACAGTAAGTTTGACTCTAACCCAAGGAGTGATGGATGAGTCATTTCCCAGAAACCTAGATTGAGCTAAAGAGGATACGTTTACTTGCAGGACTGTCACGGTCCTTGAAAATCCTGGAAAGTCCTGGAATTGGCAAAAGAAAATTCAAGGCCCTAGAAAGTCCTTGAATTTGAGTTGCGGTACTTGAAAATCCTGGAATGGACAAAAAAAAATTGCCTTTAATTGTCAAAAGTAATCAAAATGTGTTGTTTGTCACAACCTGACATAGTACATTGTAGCAATGTATGAAAACAAAACCTGAGGCTCAACTTTACCCCAGAAGCAAATCTTGTAAAGCTTATTTCTGAGTTAATACACACAATAATAGAGCATTTTTGGTACAGAAGGCCCCTGAATTTTCTCGAAAAGGTCCTGGAAATGTCCTTGAATTTCAGATTTAGTTAACAGTGGCAACTTGATAGTGTTGGAGTTGACAGGTAAAAGAAACACCTATAATACTATGCGTAGTGAATGTTACGAAAAAAATAAGAAAGTTATAACTTTGTTTAGTGTGTAGCTGTTTCATGCTCCCCAATTGTCTTTTGAATGGCCCTTGTGTGGAAGCAGGGTGAACACCTGATGAAGTGGGCATCATTTTACATTCTCCTCTTACCAAGTTGTCTCGAGAATCTTGCTGTTTTTGCGTGCACACAGGTTCTATGAAACTAAGGCACGTTGTTAGTATCTTAAAAGCTGGTTTGCTACAGACAGGAGGCTTATTAATTAACAATTAGTCACCGAAGGCGACGTGAATATCGGCGCATAGTCACCGAGACGAAGTCGAAGTGACTATCGCGATATTCACAGAGCCTGAGGTGACTAATTGTTTTAGTAAAATTACACTGGTGAATGTAAAATTACACTGGTGATTATTCGAGAAAATAAAACAAAAATAGCAAACTTTTAGAAAATATACTTTTTTTCATTAAAAAAAAATACGCGCCTAAACATGCTTTGCGCGCGCGTCATTTCTATTATCACCTAGCGGTGATCATAGCGGGAGAGAACGAAGTTCTCGACCAATCAGCGCGCGCCATTTTCGATAATCACCAGTTCAATTTTAGTAAAGTCGATTAGTTAGTAGATAAAGGTCCCAATCCGGAAAAAGAACTTTTAAAAGTGATTTAGTAGCTCAAAAGTAGTTAGATCCTGCAGTAGCACAGAGATCTAAGGTCCCGTCAACTACTCTTCCATCAGAGCTGAACTTACCAAGGCTGGCAGGCAAGCTGAGGAGCTGCCAATCACAGTAGACACGGCTCGCTACAATCTGGTGGAGAAAGAGACCCCCGTGAAGGAGGAGGAGCCAATCAAGTTTGGAGTCGCAACACCAATCAGTGGTACTGGCACTTTGAAGAGAGCAGAGATGAAGCTTGCTGACACGGACTCGTACAAGGGACGGGTGGAGAGGGTGTCTGATAGTGACAAGCCCAAGCAGCCTCCCAAACCACCCGAGAGGCGAACTCCTGTTTCGATGGGTCCATACGAAGTAAGAAAATAGTCTTTAAAATGTTATTCTATTCTACGTTTCTTTTTTCTTTGCAAGGCTCGTGTGTCGAGAATGAAGAGTGTTGTAGTAACTTTATACGTCGGGGGCGGGGGCAATGACAAGTTTTAAAGCTGTGTAATCTTATCTCCGACGTTTTTAAAGGGATACGGTAGTTTCCAAACATTCAGTGAAAACCTCTGTGCTATGTACAGCTCTAGTTTTTCTACCTACATATACAGTTTTCCTGTAATAATGGGGTACACTTCACTCTTAGGCCCAATGTGTTTACGTTTTTATCTCACAAAATTGATACACTGATAATTTTTTAAGGTTCCTGTTTTTTTTTCTTCTCTTTTTTTTAGTGACGAACCAACTGGATTATTGATGTGTATCTGTCTGAACAATTATGGTTTTGACTGAGGCTTTCTGCAAGTTACCTGATCAGAAACTTTTGGGAAACATTTTATAAAAAAGATGACATTGTTTTTCCTAGACACACAGTACTCCAACTGGATACAGCACAAGGACAATGTCCACGGGCCGGAGGGAAAGAGATGTCGTCGAGTCAGCGCCCAACAGATACGCTACGCTACCAGCAAGGGGGACAGACAGGTACCATGACAACAGAACAGACGAGGAGCGAAGACGAAGTGCAGAGGATCTCCTGGAAGCGAATCTTAGCGAAACGGATCGTTACAGGCGGGCCGGCTCCGCTGGGGTTCCTTTAGTTACGAAAGAGGAACTGGTTCGAATTTACTCCCCTCGAGGTGAGGATGGGGGTGCTGCAAACTTGGCTAATGGTCGCGACACAAGACCAGAAATCCGAAACTCGTTGAGAGATGATTTACACTTGACGTATGAACAAGGAGAGAGGGGGTTTGTGAGAGAACAGATTAAAAGGCAGTCCGGCGAATTCCTCGACGATCCTCAGATCATCACCAAGACAATGACCATAACTGCTGAGAACGATCCACGAGTCATTCGGCAAACAACTCCTCCAGAAGTCAAGACTAAGACCATGACAATCAGCAGTGTTGGCTCCAAACAGCCGGTCAACGAAGACAACGTTCAAATAACCCAAGTGAGCAAGCAGGAAGATATGCCGAGCTACCAACTACCAGGTAATCAACTTGGTATCATTTTTTTTGTTCCTTTTTTTTATCTCCCCAACGACCCTCCCCTATATTGACCCAAATTTTCTAATGAGGGTCGCCCTCTCTGTTCGCTAGGTGGAGACTTTCTTGTCCCAATTCCCCCTGAAGAAATGAATCACCTATCCAAATCACCCTGTAAAGACCAGGATGAAAGTTTCCTCTTTACTCCACTGCCTGAATCAAAGCCAAAACGACAATATGGTGGACCCACCGTTGATGAGACTGTGGAAAAGACTGAATTGGATAGGAGAAGGCGGGATGATTTTGTTTTGCCCACTGTTCCAACTCGCTCAGTCATTTTTGATCCTATTGGTGGGAAACCATTTGCACCCCCCAGCTGGGGTAAGGCTTTTTCCGTTGTACTAAATGCCGCTCGATTTTGTTATGACCCTCACCCTTCTAAGTCATTAATGCCCACTGGGTGTCACTTACCCTATTCAAGCCTCGATCGCCTTCACTTACCTTCGACCGTCACTAAACACCACCCTCAATTAATATCAGTATACCTCATTTAATTAACCCTCACTAGACATTAACCCTCTTCAGCCAATGCTAATCACTGTATCTTATGCTAATCAGTTGCAACACGTGTCTTTGAGCTTCACTGTTAGACGCTAATACTTACGTTTTGATTTGCAATGCAGTCATGTTTGTGTTTGTTTCAGTTTTAATTGTACAGTGATGTTTATATGTTCCAGAAAGGTCTTTGATTAGGGTTGTTTGTCCAACAATTCAAAGTTTAATCATATGATACTAATTTCTTTCTGGGTTTGAATGAAACTGGAATCTGACAAGCACGTGCTTACTTATGCAGCCCCAAATATGACAAATGATGTGTTACTAAATTCTCCTAAACGATTTCCACGTTTTCTTTAAATCAGTTTGGGAGATTTTTCTTTTGATATTGAACAGCTTAAAATGTGTGATGGATTCCTATATTCTCACACAAATCATTTGTTTTGTATTGATATTATAAGGAGAAGATAGATGTCGTTAACTTGAGGGGGCTGAAAGGGTAAAGCAACCAAACCTGAGGTGGTTTGTTTGATTTCTATGTTTTCAGAAATTTTTATAATTCACAAAGAAAATTAGGCATGTGCTCATTTGTGACTGCCCTCGTTGAAATTTCTCATTACTGGTGGTTTTTAAACCTTGAGTAGTAGTTATTCATATTTTTGTCGTAGTCAATGAGTTTATTCAACACTAGAAAACTGATTTGATTCAGATTAAGAGCTACACAACTTCGTTCCCCAGTGAATCGGTTATAGCATCGTGTTATGCTTTGCAGATTGGATCCAGGGAGTGCACACAGCGGGGGAAGGAAGAGAAGCGGGAAAGAGGGGGGAGGGGGGCATTTCGGGCGTTCTTTTCAGTTTTGCACATGGGATTCTATTACTTGGCTACAATTATTTACTCAGAATGTTCTTAGATGACAGCAACATGCTGTGTGCCGAGTGCACAAACCGTTGCTTAATGTGTAAAAGCTCTTGGAAATTTAGTCTTCGTTTGAATGTGTTTATTGCAAACTCAATCACATGTTTCCTTGCGTGGAAAGCCTTACAACAAAAACACTGAAGCTTCAATATTTGGAAGTTTTACTTTGAGAAATATGAAGTTGACTTTGATAGGGATAAGAGTTATCGATATTTTGATTATGCTCAAACCGCAAACTAAACTTTTAACAATATCAACAATATTTATTTGACACAGTATCATTTTACAGAATGTTTGTATTTACAAAAGGAAAAAAATTCACACTCAAAATGGAGTAAAACAAACTTTTGATTTGCCATTCTCCCTTCCTCCCAAGTTTACGTAGATAGTTAAGTTGATTTCTATTTCTAGCTCAGACGATTTCTCATTGTATGTTTTCCAACAGAAGAGGTAGGCCCAGATGGAGCTGTGATCACCCACACAGTAATGATAGATGGCCAGAGGCCTGCTGACCAAACAAGAACGGAAACTATCCACCAGGTTACCATGCCAACGGAAATCATTACCAAGACCATCACAATTGAGGGTGATGGCACACCCTTAACAGCACAAGAACTTAGAGATATCATGGCTCAGCAGGCTGGCGATTCGTTCGGCTCGGAACAAGTGGTTACCAGGGTGAGGATTGACTTCTGTCTAGATACGTTATCGATAACTTGAAAACATTTGATTTTGTTGTTTTACATCAATCTAAGACTAAAGAAAAAGTTTTTAGTATATTTTAACGTAGATTCATGGAATGTGCTTACAAACACTAGTAACTGCTAGAAACAGTTTTCAGTTTTTGGGAAAATCTGGATTCTCCACCGGGATGAACCCACAGATTCTCCACCAAGCATTTAACAACAGCAATGCCTTTTGAACAGCCGCTCTCTACTGAACTACAGAATCTCTTGGAGAGAGTCGGGGGGGGTAAGTTAAAGCGAGGTAATTATTGATGTCCAAGTTACGACAGGTACCGAATCTTGCTAGTGCCTTGCGTACATTTAAACTTACAATTTTTTCTTAGCAGCATTTTTTCATTTTCAGACTTACACCTCAACACAAAAAACGCACACTGTTTCTCGAAATGTAACAGAGCAGAGAAGCTTGGTTGATGAGCACGGAAACATACTGAAGACTGGAGACATAGAAACTGACAGGGTATGTCATAGATATCTAAAGCTTACCAAATATTGAGAGTATTCGTGGAATTGGTTTTGGTGGCATGAATTATAAAGCTTCTGTTCCATAAGAAACTTACAAGAGTTTACGACACTTTACATAAACATGAGTCATAAAGCTACTATACCATAAGAAACTTACAAAAGTTTAGCTAAACACAGGTATCGTACGGGCCCTGGAAATCCTGGAAAACCCTAGAAATTTTTGAAGCCCTGGAAACCCCTGAAAAAGCTTTTGAATTGTTTTAATTAAGCCCTGGAAATCTCACAGAACTTTATTGAAAAAAAATTCGCAAAATGACGCTTTTTGGTGGTTTCGTTACAAGTAACAATCGAAATTGTAGATTTTTTGTCATTTCAAAACTTCGTTTTGATTGAAAAACACTGCTAAGAATCAAAAAGAAACACTTTGAAGCGCATTGTCAATTTACTGTGATTACATTGACTTTTGAATGTTGTTTTAAATAATTCGTTGTGGACGGTATTATTTTCTTTCCGGACTTCAAAAGTCCTGGGAAAAAAAAGAGGAAATAGCCCTGGAAAACCCTGGAATTTTGAATATTTGACGATGTACGAACCCTATACACATTACATAGCATTAAACAGTGTTCGTCACTGCTGTAGTCGTCGAATTTCAGCATCACCGGTGAAAGGATCGAATACTTGGATAAACAATTTGTTTTAAGTTGGGTCATAGAGAATAGGATGTGTGAAGTATAAATTTCGTTGATTTATGTAACATATTGATTCTTCACGATCTATCAATTATCAAGGCATTTCCAAAACCTACATACAAGTTCATTCAAAAATTGATAAAACTTCTTCGTTGATATTATAAACAAGTCTTATATCTTTGTTGTCCTCATTAGGGTCATCAAGAAAGTCCGTGCTCATTAAGATAGATACACAAACTCTACCTCCAAGTTCATTCTAGAATCGTTAAAACATCTAAGTCTATAATCTTTGTTGTCCTCATTAAGGCCATCGAGGAAGCCCTCGCTCAAGCCAGAGCAGCAGATCCAAATGTGAAAGTCTCGGAAATTATCATCACTCAGGGCCCTGAAGATAGTTCGGTGTAGAGCACGCAGGTTTGTTGACTTGACATGCCTTTACCTGGCTACACACAAACAAGTATTTACATTTTACATATCACAATCGTGATTTCAGTGATGATAGTGGTGATGATGATTGTGATGTGACTGATGATGATGATGATGATGATGGTAATAGACTAATAGTGATGAAGACAGTGCAGTGATGATAGTGGTGATGATGGTTGTGATGATGCTGCTGCTGATGATAATAGACTAATAGTGATGAAGATAGTGCAATGATGATAGTGGTGATGACGGTTGTGATGATGCTGCTGATGATGATAGACTAATAGTGATGAAGATAGTGCAATAATGATAGTGGTGATGATGGTTGTGATGTGGCTGATGATGCTGATGATGATTATGATGATGATGATAGACTAATAGTGATGAAAATAGTGCAATGACGATACTGGTGATGATGGTTTGTGATGATGCTGCTGATGATGATAGACTAATAGTGATGAAGATAGTGCAATGATGATAGTGCTGATGATGGTGGTGATGATGATTGTGATGATGCTGATGCTGATGCTGAAAGTAGTGATGATGGTTATGATGCTGTTAGTGATGATGATAATGAAGATGTCAGTAACAGTGATGATCACGACGGATAATAGTAGTGATGGTGATGATGCACATGCTGATAGCGATAGTGGTTCTGATGACAGTAAGGCTCTGCTCAGAACAAAATATTTCATTGGTTGCTGAACAACAACAGTAACAACAGCTAACACTTTTTAGCAATGTGCTATCTGAGAAATAGTCCATGCTTGGCGTGCGTCTATCGAGTTATGGATGCATGCGGGAAGTTGGGAGAGCACAAGAGAAGCGTTTGAGTGGCACGAGACGAAGCCGAGTGCTTCTGTAGCTTCTCGAGTGCTCTTCCAACTTCCAAAGTGCATCCATAACTCGATAGATGTACAGCTAAAGCATGGACCATTTCGTTTAGAACACTGTCTCTTTAAACAAAACTGATAAAATACAGAATTCTCCTAAACTACTCTGAGCGTTTTGATTGTTGAATGTAATCACGCGATTTGATAGACGCACGTTTAGATGCACGCTCGCGCCATACAAAAAGCGCGCGAAAAATTGCCAGCTATGTTTTAATGTATGTTTGTTTATGGATAGTCAATTTTAGAGTAAAGGTTTGGGAAACATGTGTTGTATTCTTTTCCAATGGAACCTTTCGTTGTAAGAGTAGTGTTCGACTGGATGGTGGTGCTGAGAGTGGTGATAATGATGGCAATGATAAATATCGATAGTGTTATTGTAATCCTGAAGGAATTCATTTTGAGTTGTAGATGCAGAACTTCATTGTAACAGTATTTTATTCTGTTTTTGATGTAGGCGACATACCAAGACAGAAAGAAACGAAAAAACACGAAGTGTTTTTCAGAATCCTTTTGCTGAA
This sequence comes from Umimayanthus nakama, assembly GCA_027574985.1. Lineage (NCBI taxonomy): Eukaryota > Metazoa > Cnidaria > Anthozoa > Zoantharia > Parazoanthidae > Umimayanthus > Umimayanthus nakama. The sequence continues at coordinate 11,906 of JAOBRG010360084.1, forward strand.
GGTCTTGGATGGGTAAAACGAGGGGTTTAGTAAAACATGACTTATCAAGAATTCAGATGCCCGTGCTGTATGACCGAACATGTATCTATTTGAACAGGAGGGCAGTGACTTTCGTTTGGCGACGTATTCAACCGGTTTTGCAATTGTAGAGTATAGAATAAAGAATAAAGGTTAAAGTAAATATAGAATAAGAAAGCTTCTCTGTTTAAACCTCGCGACTTCTGTTCCAGCCATCCAGGTGTATTAGAATAGCTGTTTGAACTTTCATGAGATGTGCGAAGACCTCCGTACTTCTGAACAGTTGAGAAACGGTTTCAAACTAAATTTCGCGGATTTGAAGTGATAATTTGTAAGCTTTGGCGCACATTCCAATGAAATGGAACGTTAAGGGTTGAAATTGGGCCGAGTTATTGAATTGTGAAAAACAGCTGTATCGAGTTTTCACTGTAAATTGGTTGCTGATGCGTGTGAGAACTTGAAACTGGGACTTTGTTTCTTCGTGGAGTGTTCTTCAATCTTTGAAGTATGAACTTGCTCTTGAAAACTCCTGTTAAATCAGTATAAAGTTATTTTTATTGTTTAGGTTTTGTTTTTTTTCCCGCCGAGAAAACCCAGAAAGGGCCTTTTTTACTGACACCTCCTGACCTGGAGCGCTACTTTGAACTTTCATGTCTATAAGACCAGTCGAGAAGTAACTTCTTAGGGCCTGTTTACATGGAGGTGGGGGACCCCAGGTAGGTGAGGTAACCCGCCTAGCCGTGGTCAAAAACTAGCCC
>JAOBRG010360106.1:0-12680 GCA_027574985.1 Umimayanthus nakama
TTTGCCAAAATACAACCATTTTACCCAAATAGGACAACTTTTGCCCAAATACAAAGACAACCATTTTTTTCGCAAATAGAAATTTTTTTTCAAACAGAACCATTTTACCCAAATACAACCAATTTTGCCCAAATAGAACCACTCTCCCCAAACAACCATTTTTCTCCAATACAACTATTTTGCCCAATTACAACCATTTTGTAAAATACATCCACTTTTGCCGAAATAGAACCATTTTGCCCAAATACAATCATATTTGCCCAAATACAACCACTTAGCCAAAATAGAATCATTTTGCCAAAATACATCCAATTTCCAAAATAGAACCCATTTTGTGCAAATTGAGCAATTTATGCCCAAACACAACCATTTTTCCGAATGGAAACACTTTTGCCCAAATACAACCACTTTTTCCACAAATGCAACCATTTCTCAAAATACAACCATTTTTGCCCAATAAAATCCATTTTTCCCAAATACAATCATTTTTCCAAATACACCAATTTTGCACAAATACAACCATACTACCAAAAAGGAACCATTTTGCCCAAATACAACCATTTGGCCGAACACATTCATTTTGCTGAAAGACAACCATTTCACCCACATACATAAATTTTGCCCCAAAACAATTATTTTGCCAAATACAACCATTTCGACCAAATAGAAGCCATTTCGCCCACAATCATCCATTTTATCCAAATACAACCATTTTTGCCAAAATACACACATTTTGCTTAATTTAAACTATTTTGCCCAAATACAGCCATTTTTGCGCAAATACAACCATTTTCCCCAAATACAACCGTTTTTTCCCCAAATACACCCATTTTGCGCAAGTACAACAATTTTTGCCAAAATACATCCATTTTGCCCAAATGCAATTATTTTTACCAAAATACATCCAATTTCCCAAATACAACCATTTTGCCCAAATGGAACCATTTATGCACAAATACAACTGTTTTGCCTAAACAGAACCAGTTTCCCCAAATAGAACTAATTTTGCCCAAGTAGAACCACTTTTCCCAAAAATAATCATTTTTGCACCAATACATCAATTTTGCCCAACTCCAACCTTTTCCCATATAGAACAATTTTGCAAAAAAATAGTACAAATTTTGCCCAACTACAACGACTTTGCCAAAAAGAACTATTTTTGCCCAAATACAACCATTTTACCCAATTAAAACAGTTTTTTTGTACAAATACAGCCATTTCTTTCAACTACAATCACTTTGCCAAATACAACCATTTTGCCCAAATAGAACCATTTTGCTCAAAAACATCCACTTTGCCCAAATTCAACCATTGTGCCCAAGGAGAACCACTCGTACCCAAATACCACCATTTTGCTCAAATAGTACAATTTTTGCCCAAATACAACCATTTTGCCCAAATACAACCATTTTACCTAAAATACAATCTTTTTGCCCAAATACAACCATTTTGCCCGAATATACAACCATTTTTGACCAAATACAACAATTTCACCCAAATACAACCATTCCTGCACAAATACAACCATTTCGCCAAAATACAACCATTTCGCCAAAAAATGGAGCCATTTTGTCCAAATATAACCCATTTTGACAAAATACATCCGTTTTGCCGAAAGACAACCATTTCATCCACATACATCAAATTTTGCCCCAAAACAACTATTTTGCCCAAACGCAACCATTTGGCCCGGATAGAAACCATTTTGCCCTAATACATCCATTTTGCCCAAATACAACCATTTTCCCCACATACATCCATTTTGTCCAAATAGAACCATTTTTACCAAAATACACACATTTTGCTTAATTTAAATTATTTTGCCCAAATACAACCACTTTTTTGCGCAAAAACAACAATTTTAGCCAAATACATCCATTGTGCCCAAATACAATTATTTTTGCCAAAATATATCGAATTTCCCAAATACAACCATTTTGCCCAAATTGAACCATTTATGCACAAATACAACTGTTTTGCCTAAATAGAACCAGTTTCCCCAAATAGAAACAATTTTGCGCAAGTAGAACCATTTTACCCCCAAATAATCATTTTTTCAACAATACATCAAATTTGCCCAATTGCAACCTTTTCCCATATACAACCATTTTCCCAAAATAGAACCAATTTTGCCCAATACAACGACTTTGCCAAAATAGAACTATTTTTGCCCAAATTAAAGAATTTTATCCAAATTAAAACATGTTTGCCCAAATACAACTATTTTTTACAAATACAGCAATTTTTCTCAAATAGAACATTTTCGCCCCAAAATATCCACTTTGCCCAAATTCAACCATTGTGCCCAAGGAGAACCATATGTACCCAAATACCACCATTTTGCACAAATAGAACAATTTTTGCCCCAAATACAACCATTTTGCCCAAACACAACCAATTTGCACAAATACAACCATTTTGCCCAAATACAACCAGTATTACCCAAATCGAACCATTTTTGTCCAAATACAACCATTTTGCCGAATGAAATCATTTTTGAAAAAGATATAACCATTTTGCCAAAATACAACCATTTTGATCAAATTGACCCCAGTTTGCCGAAAAACAACCATTTTCCCCACATACATCCAGTTTGCCCAAATACAACCATTTTGCCGAAATAGAATCCTTTCTGAAAAAATATAACAATTTTGCCCAATTAAAACCAATTTGCCCAAATAGACGTCATTTTGGCCAAATTACAATCACTCTGCCCTAATACAACCATTTTGCCCAAATAGATCCATTTTTGCCCAAATACAATCAATTTGCCCAAATACAACCATTTTTGCCCAGTACAACCATCTTTGCCCAATACATCCATTTTTCCCAAATACAACAATTTTGGTCAAATACAATCATTTTTCCTAAAAACAACCGTTTTGCCCAAGTAGAAAAGTTTTTGCTAAGAAGCATCAATATTGCCCCAAAACAGCCATTTTGCCTTAATACAACCAGTTTTGCCAAAATACAAATATTTTGCCCAAATAAAACCATTTTGCCCATAAAGAACCATTTTTGCCCAAATTCAACCATTTTGCCAAATTCAACCATCTTGCCAAAAATGTAACCATTTTTGCCCTAATACAACCATTCTGCCCAATTAGAACAATGTTGCCCAAATACATCCACTTTGCTCAAATACAACCGTTTTGCCCAAATACAACAATTTTGACCAAATACAACCATTATGTCGAAAATTGAACCATTTTTCCCGAAATACATTCATTCTTGTTAAAATACAACCGTTATGCTCATAGAGCCATTTTTTCCAAAAATACAACCATTTGGCCGAAAAAATGATGATTTTTGAAGAAATATAACCATTTTGACCAAATACAATAATTTTGCCAAAATACAACCATTTTTAACCTAAATTAAATCATATTTGACCAATACATTCCTTTTGCCTAAGTGAAACCAACCATCATGCCGAAATACAACCATTTTTCCCAAACACAATCATTTTGCCCAAATACATCCATTTTGCCCAAATAGAACAATTTTTGCCCGAACAGAACCACTTTGCCCAAACACAACAAATTCTGCCCAAATACATCTATTTTCCCCAAATACAACCATTTTGCTCAAATAGACCCATTTTGCCCATATTCAACCATTTTGCTAAAATTAGAACCAATTTTTCCCAAGTACAACCATTCTCCCAAAATAGAACACTTTTGCCCAAGTACATCCTTTCTGCCCAAATTCAACTGTTGTGCCCAAATAGAGCCATTTTTGCCCAAATACAACCATTTTGCTCAAATAAAACCGTTTTTTCACAAACACAACCATTTTGCCCAAATACAGCCTTTTTGCCCAAATAGAACCATTTTCGCTCAAATACATCCATTTTTCCCAAATACAACCATTTTGCCCAGGTCGAACCACTTTTCCCGAAATACATTCATTTTGCCCAAATACAACCATTGTGCCGAAATATAACCATTTTTGCCAAAATACAAGCATTTCGCCAAAATAAAATCATTTTTGAATAAATATAACCATTTTGTCCAAGTATCATCGTTTTACCTAAATAGAACTATTTTTACTCAAATACATCCTTTTTGCCAAATACAACCATTGCGCGCAAGTAGAACCGTTTTTGCCCAAACAAAACCATTTTGCCCAGATACAACCATTTTTGCTTAAGTAAAACCGTTTGGCCCAAATACAAACAGCTTAAGCTACACCATAAAGTGCTAGAAATAAGGCTGCCTACGCAAAGCAGGGTGGTTTTTACAATTCTTGGAAATTGGCCACTTTTGGCGTTTTAGCAAAGGGGTGACCCCATGAAAAATTTTTGAAAACAAAAATGATAGAAAAGGCTGAAACTTTGATATTTTATATAAAATGGGTTGTTGATCAGGAATCTGCAATCGAAAGTTTGCTGCAACTATTTTTTTCTCGAGTTAAAAGCTTTACTGTTTTCAAAATTTTCCTTCCGATATTGGTTCCAAAAACCTTAAATTTTAGAAATGGCTGAAACTGATCACGAATCTGCAATCAAAATTTTGCTGCGACTGATATTTCTCGAGATGTAAGCTTTTCTTTTTTCAAAATTTTCCCTCCAATACCAGCTCCAAAAACCTGTACTTAATGCATTGTTTGGAAAGCCACCGCGTGCCAACGGCGACTGTGATGTTACTAAAATGCGCTTTAAACGAATGCCGCCAAACCATTAAGTGCTAGAGACTAGGTTGCCTTCGCAAAGCAGCAGCAGTTTTCATAAACCTTAAATATCGGCCATTTTTGGCATTTTAGCAAAGGGGGGACCCCATGAAAAAATTTTGGAAATCTTATTTTTGAGAAATGGTTGAAACTCTGATTTTTTTTTATGGAAAATGGGCTGCTGATCACGAATCTGCAATCGAAAGTTTGCTGCGACTAACATTTCTGGAGTTGTACGCTTTTCTGTTTTTAAAATGTTTCCTCCAAAACTGGCTCCAAAAACCTGTAGTTAATTCACTCTTTGGAAAGGCGCCGCGCGCCAACGGCGACTGTGACTTCCTTGAAATGCGCTTGAAACGAAGGCTCCGATTAGGCGGCTTAAGCCAAACCATAAAGTGCTGGAAACTACGCTGCCTACGGAAAGCAGCAGCGGTTTTTCTAAGCCTTGAAAATCGGCCTTTTTTGGCATTTTAGCAAAGGAGGGGCCCCGTGAAAATCTTTTGAAAACCTAAAATTTTAGAAATGGCTGAAACTTTCATATTTTTAGGTCAAATGGGCTGCCGATCACGAATCTGCAAACAAAAGTTTGCTAATATTTCTTGAGTTATAAGTTTTTTTGTTTTCAAAATTTTCCTTCTAAATATGGCTCCAAAAAACCTGAAACTAATGCACTCTTTGGAATGACGAATTGGCGCGCCAATGACGACTGTGACCTCGCTGAAATAAGCTTGAAACTAAGGCACCGATCAAGCAGCTTAAGCCAAACAATAAAGTGCTAGAAAATAGGCTGCCTGCGCAAAGCTGCAGCGGTTTATATAAACCTACAAAACGGCCCTTTTTGACATTTTAACAAAGAGGGGACCCCATGAAAATTTTTTGAAAACTTAAAATTTTAGAAATAGCTGAAACTTTGATATTTTATATAAAATGGGTTGCTGATCACGATATCTGCAATCGAAAGTTTGCTGCGACTAATATATCTCGAGTTATAAGCATTTCTGTTTTCAAAATTTTCCCTCACAATTCGTTCCAAAAACTTATTATTCATGCACTTCTTGGAAAACCGCCGTTGGCCAACAGTGACTGTGACGTCACTGAAATGAACTTGAAACGAAAGTCCCGGTCAAGCAGTTTAAGCAAAAGCATAACGTGCTAAAGACTAAGTTGCGTACGCAAAGCAGCAGCGGTTATTATAAAACCTTAAAAATCGACCGTTTTTCGTATTTTAGCAAAGGGGGTTCCCATGTAAAAATTTTGGAAACCTAAAATTTTACAAATTGCTAAAAACTTTTATATTTTATGTAAATTGGGCTGGTGATCACGAATCTGCAATCAATTTTGCCCAAATAAACCATTTTTGCCCAAATACAACTATTTTTGCCCAAAGACAACTAATTTTGCCCCAATAAAATATTTCGCCCAAGGACAAGCATTTTTGCCTAAACACGACCATTTTGCCCAAATACAATTCATTTTTGCCCATATACAACTATTTTGCCTAAATACATCCATTTTGCCAAAATACGACCATTCTGCCGAAATTCATCCATTTTGCCCCAATACGATGGTTTTTGTCCAAATAAAACCATTTTGCCCAAATACAACCATTCTTGCCAAAATAGAACCATTTGGCCCAAATACAACCAATTTTACCCAAATAGAACCTTTTTGCCGAAATACAACCATTTTGCCCAAATAGAACCATTTTTGGCCAAACAAGACAATTTTGCCCAAATGCAACAATTTTGCCCAAATACATCCATTTTGCCCAAATACAACCATTTTTACCCAAATAGATCCTTTTTGCCGAAACACAACCATTTTGCCCAAATAGAACCATTTTTGGCCAAATAGGACCATTTTGCCCAAATTCAACAATTTTGCCCAAATAAAACCATGTTTGCCCAAATACAACCATTTTGCCCAAATAGAACAGTTTTTGCCAATATACAACCATTTTCCCAAATACAACTGTTTTTACTCTAAGCACATCTATTTTGCCCAAATACAACCGTTTTTTCCATATACATCCATTTTGCCAAAATACAACCATTTTGCCTAAACACAACCGTTTTTGCCCAAATACAACCATTTTGCCCAAATAGAACAGTTTTTGCCAATATACAACCATTTTCCCAAATACAACTGTTTTTACTCTAAGTACATCTATTTTGCCCAAACACAACCGTTTTTCCCATATACATCCATTTTGCCAAAATGCAACCACTTTGCCCAAACACAACCGTTTTTGCCCAAATACATCCATTTTGCCCAGACACAAGCATTTTTGCCCAAATAGAACCTCTTTCCCATATACAACTCTTTTGCGTAGTTTGAAGCGACTTGAATTGTTGACCATACCAAAAGCGGGGTTTCCTTTTACCAAAATTCCAAATTAGCTTTTTCATGTTTAGGAAATGTGCTCCTACTTAGTGTAGGAAGCGTAGTTTTTTTTCAGCGTGCTATTTTCCTGAACCTCTTGATCGAAACCATTATTCAGGTGGGTTTCAATGACGTCGCATATGCCAATGATTTGCAGCAGCTTTCGAAAATATGGCATCAAATACTTTTTTTTAACAATTTTCGGATAGCTATTCTTGGATAAAGAAACGGTAATAACTCAACAAACACGATTCGTAGCATCTTTTCTGAGCCAGATTCGTGATTTGCGCCAGATACTCTAGAAAATATGAAAATTTCGAGCAGTTCGATTTTTTGGCCTTTCCCTAAAATTTTTCATGCTGTCCTTCCGTTGGTAAAATGCCACAAACTGTCGTTTTTCAAGTTTAGGAATTCTGCTCCTACTTGGCGTAGGAAACGTAGTTTATTGCACTGTGCCATTTTTCTTGATCGGGACCATCATTTCAAGAAAATTTCAACAACGTTGCAGTTGCCATTGGCTTGCGACAGTCTTCCAAAAAATGGCATGAAATACTGTTTTTTGAGCGACTTTTGGTGTCAATTCTTTGATAACGAACCGCTCATAATTAACTCAACAAATACGACTCGCAGCAGCTTTTGGATGCCAGATTTGTGGTCAGCGCCTGATTTTCTACAAAATATGACAGGTTTGAGCAATTCGGTTTTTTTGTTTTCCAAAAAAATTTTCATTTCCCCCCCTTCCATTTGATAAACGCCAAAGTGGCCGTTTTTTCAAGTTTAGGAAATCTCTCCTTTTGTGGTGTAGGAAGCGTAGTTTGTTGCATAGCGCCATTTTTCTTGATGGGGACCATCGTTTTAGGTGGGCTTCATTGACGTCGCAATTGCCATATCTTCGCGGTAGCCTTCCAAAATTTTGAGCGATTTTTGAAGGGCAACTCTTCAACCTTATCTGACCCGGTGATGACAGAAAGTACCCCAAAGTGGTTTTTCGCACATAATCCCAAAACGGTTTTATGTTAGAAGCTAAAATTTCACGACTTTTCCAAAAACTCAATGGAGAATATTTTGATTTGTGTTTCGTAAGCATTCGGTTCCACTGTATCCCTATTTTTCCAATAAAGTTTCCAATTTTTCATAATTTTTATACTTTGCGTTGAGAGTGCCATGCAATCAAAATTTTCTTAGTTACTTTATGTGTTGTGCTTAGCTATTCGTAAATAGTTTCCGGTTAAACTCTAGATATTTTTACTTCATTCTATAAAAACGCTTTGTAGGTTTCACGACACTTTCCCCCTCTTGACTTGTGTACGAGTCAAGCAAACTGCGAGGTTTCCACCCTGAGTCTATGGCTGCCCCTCGTTTAAGACGGGCATTTCTAGTAGTTGGGCTTACAGGCGGTGTAGGAAGTGTGGTCTCTTGCGGCTCAGCGCCTGTGCTCGCGCTCCTCTACTCGATCGGGTACAGCTTCTGCAGAGGCCGTGGCATGCGCGTTTGTCGCCTCTTCGTTATGACTCTTAACTTCTGCACCTCGCTTTACATCATCGTTCCCTTTCACTAACTTCTCTAAAACAGCCGTTTTCCAATTTCGTCTCTTTATTGTCCTCATTCACTGTTGTTACACCGCCTACTTCTGTAGTTCTGACAGGCTTCCCTGATCCACTGTGATGATACTGTCTGCGGTCCTTGAGATACTAATTTCTCCACCTGCTCCAAAACTGAGCTAGCCTCGTTCTCAAGTATCTAAACCTGTCACTACATGTCCTACTATCTTCCTAATCACTTTCTTCCGACACACTCAGATCTGGCACAGCCTGAATTCTTCTGCCAGCTATCAAATGTGCTGGCGTCAGCATCTCTCCTCCTGTCTCATCATACTCATATGTAAAAAGGCCTAGAATTAAACGTACCTTCTATCTCATTTAACACTTTATGGATCTCGTCATAGGTTAATCGCGCATCTCCTAGGACTTTTATAAGATAGCTTTCAACACTGCCTACCATCCTTTCAAAAAATCCCCCCATGAAGGTGCTCTCTCTACATTCAATCTCTATTAAATTTTCGTGTTATCTAAAACATTTCTAATAACTGCACTGTTATACAACTTTCTGGTTGCCTTCTCTGTTGCCTGAAATGTCTTGGGATTGTCCGAAACTTTTAGTGTGAGCGTGCCTCGTCTAGCTCCAGACCTTCTTAGCGCTCTACTTAAAGTTTCAGCAGACATGTCTTCTAATAGTTCTTAATGTATATTTCTAGTAACACAGCAAAAAGTAATGTAAAGTAAGCCTTATCCATGCGCTCTGCTGCTACTTTGACGTACACTGGGCCACAAAAATCTACTCCACACTTTGAAAATGCTGGCACTTCGCTACCGCTGAAATCTGATAAAGTTGGGGTTTGAGGCGCACTTACTTCCTTACAACCTACACAGCAGCCTGAAATCTTTTTCACAACTTGCCTCCCTTTTGGTACCCAGTACCTCTCACGCAGTGCACACACACCACAATGCGGCACTCGTTTGTGACAATCCTCTATTACTAACCTGGTTAGCCTGTAGTCCTTTGGGAGCGGGACTGGTCTTCGAGCCTCAAACTCGAAATCCGCTTCAACCAACCTCCACTCGCACTTCAAAATATACCATTTTCTTTCACAAGTCCAATTCTGTTTAACAGTTGCTTGTAGTTCTGTTGCTGTTTGACTCTTGACTGTGCTTCTCTTATCAACTCATGCTCACTCTGTGACCTCCATTGAGCTTAGATTGCCTTCTTACTTGTCTAAGTCCAACCTCTTAGCTTTTGCATTGTGAATGAAACGTAGGCAGTAGCTCTTTTGAGTTCCAATACTTTGCTGAACCTGTCTGTACTGTCGACGTCTAATATCTTGCAATTTCTAATTTCTAGTTTCCACTCGTAGGTTAATCGCGATAGGTTAATCGCGCATCTCCTAGGACTTTTATAAGATAGCTTTATAGCTATCTTATAAAAGTCTAATAATAGTCTAATAATAGCTCTTATAGCTTTATAAGATAGAGTTTCCACTCGTACTGCTGCAACGGTTACCCTCTCTTCTTGACGGCCCTCTGGAGTTCTTTTCTCTTCCTGACGGCTCTCTGGAGTTTTGTGAAACTCCATTTGGGCTGGCCACTGTTCTTATCCCCTAGACAACCACTCGGGCCCATTCCATCACAGCTCTTTGCCCTTCTGTGTGGACGCTATCACCCCCTGGATCCGATATCAGCAGGGTTCTGATCAGAGATCACAATAATGTCAATCTATCTTGTCAGTCAGTTCCAGTATCTCATTCACTGTGACGCACAAACTGTTTCCATTCCCCTCTGTTCTGTATCCGCCAGAGTGCGGTTTTACTGTCCGTATTTTACTCCACCCACTTGCAGTGAAGTCTCTTGTGCTCTACGTACCGTTTTCATAAGCCTGGCCAGGATCCAGGCCGCCATTAGCTCTAACCTCGAGATGGATAAGGCCTTCATCGGAGCAACTCTAGCCTTTGTGGCTATTAGGCTGGCGTAGGTTCCTGTTTGTGTGATACAAATCAATTAGATCATAACACAGTAGACCTTGGAAGACGCGTCTGCAAAACCTACCAGCTTACGTTCCTGTGCCTGGTCTCCAGGCTGCTTGTAAAGGCAATTGATTACAGCAATGTCTGTAGTCTGCGCCAAGTCCTCTACCAACGCCTCCCACCTCCTTCTCGACTCCCCGTCGAGCTCTAGATCCCAGTCTGCGTTTGCGGCACATAGTTCTTGAAACAGAATTTTCATACTTACTCCTACAACACTAATGAGTCCTAGCGGGTCAAACAAACCTACTAACATGCTAAGTATATATTCCGCTTCTTACCCTTTGGCTTACCAACCAGTGGACTGAAGTTAAACTGGATTACATTCTGCTCATAGTCCCATGGCAACCCAAGTTTTTTTTGATAGCTCGCGCTTACCTTTGCAATGCTTAGAGCAAGTTTTGCGTACGACTGATCGTATAAAATTTAAACAGAGCCCGGGTTATACTAACCTGTCACGGGGTCATCCACAAAGAAATCGTCCTTTAGTTTGCTGACAAACTCCGGGTACTTATCAGCAAACTGAGACAGACGGTGACACAATGTGGAATTGAGAAGAAAAGGACTACTACAAACACCAAACACAAGGCGCCTAAACCTATAAGCGATTACATTCGAATTTATATCACGGAAATCCTCTAACCACAAAAAGCAGAGGCAATCTCTATCTGCCTTGTATTAAGCGTAGTTTGTTGCACTTTGCCATTTTTCTTAAACGTTTGGTCGTGACCATTATTTCAGGTGGGTTTTGGTAACGTCGCAGTTGCCATTGCGTCGCGGCAGTCTTTCAAAATATGGCATGAAATACTGTTTTTTGAGCAACTATTGGAGGGCAGTTCTTGGATAAAGAAACGCTTATGACTCAACAAATACGACTCGCAACAACTTATGAGCGCAAGATTTATGATCAGCGCCTGATTCTCTACAAATAGGAAAGTTTCGAACATTTGGAATTTTCTACCCTTTTTTTGCCAAAATGCCAAAAACGGCCGTTTTTTTTTAAGTTTAGGAAATGTGCTCCTTCTTGGTATAGGAAAGGTAGTTTGTTGCACTGTACCTTTTTTCTTCTATCTGTCAATTGGGACCATCATTTCCGGTGGGCTTCAGTGACGTCACAGTTGCGGCTTTGCCTCGCGGCAGCCTTCAGATATACACATGAAATTATGTCTTTTAAGCGGTTTTTATGGGGAAATCCATGGATAACGAACGCTCATAACTGAACAAATACGGCTCGCTGCAGCTTTTAGGCACTAGATTGGTGATCAGCGCCTGATTCTCCACAAAATGTTAAAGTTACGAGCAATGCGAATTTTTTACTTTTCCAGTAGTATAAATGCTTATGGGTAAGTATTTAGCTTGTCTGTTTTAATATGTGTTTATCTTTGTCTTAAAATTAGAAAACGAATTTTCCTTCCGTAATTGAGGCGGTACAGCTTTCAAGGTACAAACAGAACTTAAAAACAAACTATTTTCTAAGGGCTTGTTTATGTTAACCAGGTTGGCTACTAACTTGGGTCAAACCTTCTCCAGTCAATCCCTATAACTGTTTACATGTGACCTACGTTAATCCGTTTTGCCGAGTAACCCGTTTGGCAACCCGGGTTGACCCGCCTCGGCGCGTTGAAAAGGTGTGAGAATCCACGTAAAAGATCATGTAAACACGGGCTCGACCGACCCGCGTCGATATTTATGATTCCTTCTTTTCTTCTAATTTCCTTCTTTTGACATTTTCAGAGTGGTTAAGAGAAGACAAAAAGAAGAAATTATGAGAGTAGCCGCCTGCGCCGGCATCCAAAATTTGGCAAGACTTCTTTTCTTTAAAATTAACAAAAACCTTTCGAAACTTAGATTACTTCTTGTTAAAAGAAATAAACCATTTTGAGGCATTCTTTAAGGCTTCTTTGAATTGTTAAAAGAAAAACCAGATACAAGCAAAGACTGAATAAATCAGCTTCACAGCCAACACGGGTCAGATGAATAGGATTACGGTAACATGGGTTAATGTGCCAACCCTGGTTGCCAAACAAATTGGGTTCATGTATGCGCCCCTAAG
>JAOBRG010360117.1:0-12680 GCA_027574985.1 Umimayanthus nakama
GGGGGGCTAGGATATGTATAAAGCCCCGTTTACACGGCAGAAAACAACCAGGGTTCGACACGAGATAGCTTTTGTCATGTAAACACTGCTAACTCGAATTCAAGCCGGGTTAAATTTAACCCTTCTCCAGCAGTAAGGCTTAACTCTACGAATACGCTTTCTTTGGTTTTTCTTTCTTTCTTTGTTAAAGTTTGCGTTTGTCTTTTATCCAATGGGATCTTTCGTTCGTAGAGTTAAAGACGACCCTTGTCCAGAGGTGGTTTCGAACTGGGTCGAACTCGGGTAAATTTATAAAATTGAACACAATCGGGGATCGAAACCAGGGTTAGTTTTGGTTTGCACATGCGCACTCATGCCTTCTTCCACCAAACTTTGCGGCGTCAAAGAGAAAGTTACAAAACAGTAGACTTTGTTATAGAATACGACAGCTTCACTTGGTTATTAAACCAGCTGGTTACCAATCCGTCGTCGTCTTTAGAAATCAGAAAGCAAAATTTGCAGATTTAAAGATCAGTGAGAAGAGAACGTGAACGCTATAATTAGATTTCTTTCAATCTCCTTGTGGTATCAAAAATTTATCGTCTATTTTTTTACATTCACACACCTTCACACGCATGCGTGTAAAAAACTAACCCAGGCTCACCCCAGATTTGTGTGATTACTCGTGTTTTGGGCATTGTGCCATGGCTGGATCAATTTTTAAATTTATTCGCATTTTTTTTTAAATATAAAAAAGGAATTGTGACCTTTTTTTAAAAGAAATGTTATACAATAATAAGGCGACATCTTCTAACTGGAAAAACGCGACAAAGTGCGACAAGCCACATTCAATCTACGCACTTGGTATAGTGATAAATGTCACTTTGTTGCTAAACACATGAAGTTTTCACCGTAAAATTTGGTTAATTTTCTCGTAAATTCTCTCCGAGAATGCGTCAAATGTACGTTTTAGAGAAACTAAACTTCAAAACGTCCCAAGGGAACATTCCCCCTGACCCCCCCTCCCTAGTGGATATAGTGTGTACTTGTGCCCTCGCTGCTCGATCGTATTTTATCCGGAGCAGCTCTGAACTGCTTACGCCGGGCCCGTGTCATATCGGTAGAACCCGGGTTAGTTTTACCCCGAGTCGAATCTGGGTTAGCTGAAGCGGTGTAAACAGGGCTTATAATGCAAAGGTGACTTGAAGCCTAAACTTAACATCATAGTATCGGGAGCTCTCCTGTACCAATTCTCACCTTGTAATTGCTTGATATACGCAGCTGACCCGGCTCGCTCACCATTTCCATCAAAATGTACGTGTCCCTGATGTTTAGAAAAATACAAATATTAGAAAAAGAAAGTAAACATTCAGAAACTGTCACCAGGCCGGGCTACCTATCAGTTACAGGCGCAAGTCCACCCGGTTTCCACAGTCTTATGGAAATCGCTCAGGGTTTTCACAATAACGACCGAGACAACTTGCGAAGCACAGTGTCACAAACGACATTTACAGAATTTGCCTTGCTAAATATCATCTACAATGTTGAAATTGACCTGGAAGAAACAAGCAGAAACAGACCTCATCCGAAGAAAATAGAACAATGAAATACTCTGTCAAACGGACGCAGAGAGCCAGAAAAGGGGGCTTTTAAAAATGAAGAGTTAAAACCCAAAATATTTCTAGCGTTTTCGGGTCTCGGTTGTTTCGGTATACTTTTCCTTGACCCATCCCGACGCTTCAAATAAAACTGATAAGACATATGGCCTTATTCGGAAGGAACTCGGTTGGATAGTACGTTGATGCTTCAAACTCCATTCCTCAGAATAGTTATCCAAACCATTCTTCTTTTGATATTGTATCAGCATTCCAGTTATTGAGACTTATACCACGTTTATGCCAAGCACTAAACATGATTACATTAAACTTGTTTGACTTTAAAATCTTGCTTTTAAAATGTTTTCAGTTTTTTTTCGGGTTCTGAAATGAGCATTTCATCTTCTTAACGATAAATTAACATGTTTATACAGGTTTTAAGCCAGTTTGATTACGGCAACTGTCACGTTAGTTTTCAACTACGATTAAACTAAACCTGTTTAAGGAGAAGTGTGAATGCGGCTTTAGTCGAATAAACAAACAAACAAACCAACGTATTTTAAAATGCAGGATGTGTTTACATGAATTTTGGATACATACAAAATAATTGAAGAATAGCATGCATTCATTTTAGATTCACACACATAACGTGTTAGACATGATAGGCTCTTCTTGTATAACACAGAGTTTATTGGGTATAGTGCAAAATGTAATGGTTTTTGAGCTATAGTTCAATCCAATCCAATCAAATTCAATACAATACAGTTTACGGTACTCATTACGGTAGTTAGCCATCTTTAACAATCTGAGGTTAGTAGGGCAGCAAGCTAATTAAAGATTGTGTTTTTGTCAAAAGTAGGATTAAAAAGGAGCAAACAGGAAATAAACAAAAAAAGACTGAAGTAAATATATACACAAAAAAGTAGATTCAGCATACACAGTTAATAATAAGTCATTAAAAACCATGAATACTAGTCTGCTAGTATAAATTTGTTGTAAATGAACAGAAAAGATAATACCTTGAGGCAAATAGGGCGTTTTCAGAAGAACGTTTGGCCTTGGTCAATCAATTTAGTTGGTTTTATAAATTTTAAGGTACGCGAAACATAGCGTTTCAAATGTGCGCATTGACGTAACTTTGTTTTTGTACAACAAGCTAGATTCAAATCGAGTATCCAACTTCCAACTTCCGAGCAGCCTTCGCAGAAAAGTGTCTCTTGGTATTTCCGTGGGAAAGCTCCCGCTGCAAAAGAAAATAAGCGTCTGTGGAGAAACTCCCAGCTTCCTGCCAAGCACAGACTTGTTTTGTGCACATCGCAAATGATTTCATGCTTGTCAATACAAAAAAATTAGAGTAAACATTCTTTGAAAACAAGTGTCTGACAGAGTATTAGTTATCTGCATACTACACTTACAGTCCGGGGGAGGTAATCGACCTAATTTTAGGTGGGAGGCGCCGTCAGGACCTTGAAACACTGATCCTGTCTATGATAAAAAGTTCTGAAAATCTTGAAAAAATGTTACCTGTTTATGATTTTCAGGTCAAAGTCCACTTGTTTTTTTCGTCAAAATGCGTGATTTCTAGACCCTGTTTACAGAAAACCGTCAAAACATCTTTGAATCAGTTTGGGACCCTGTTTATGATCAGACGGTCGAAAAACCATACCCTGAAGTGCGACACATCCCCGTATAGCTTATGTATATGAGAACAACCTCCCCCCGACCGCGGAACTTACCGTAACTCCACAAAAGGAAACGTTAGCCAAGCTTTGTCGTATAACAGATGCCATGTATTTATCTTCATAGGTAAACTGTTCAAGTGTCTTGCTCTCATTGGTCAACACGGCCGATGACGTGTTGAGCGCCTGCGCAATGGCCCATACCGCGTCGTAAGCATGTCCAGAGTACAGGCCTAACTTCTGAAGTAAGGAGTTCCATTTTTCTTGTCTAGTCTAATCGAGGGTAAAGAGATGAATCAATTAGTGAACGATTCCCGTTCTTATTTCTTGCTCACTGGTTGGCTCAATAATATACGCTCATGCACACACATACACTGACAAATGCTAGTACAGGTAATCGCATCACTTTATGGCATTAGTCACGTCGACGTTGTAACCTTGAAGTCCCGTTCACACAAGTTTCTCATTCCATGATTAAGGAACACCGAAAGTTGTTTCGATTATTCAAGTCCCCTTTTTCATACTAAAAGGTTTTTATTTGCAGAAATTGGGCTGTTATACAGAATGTATGTCATCACTTTTCGCATACACTGAAGTTTAAAAGGCGAGTTATGCTCTTTTCATTAAGAAAAGACAGTAGAGTTCAGTGCACATTGTTCCCTTTTATAAGAGAAAACGGCAAAAGGATAAAAAGATTTTTCTGATTTATGAAACTACTGCAGCAAGCAGAGAATGAAGAATGACGTCATTTATCATAATGCAGCACTTGTTATTTGGTGAGTAACTTGGAGACATTTCATCATGAGTTTTTAACTTTGAAGATTGCTTTATACTTTTAATTATCAATCTGTTATTTAGTGAACACCATCAACTAGCGCTTGCTATTCTGTGTTTTCATGATGAAGAATTTTTCATCCTCGATCCCACTCCCTCACCGCCATTGGTTAGGAGAAAAGCCCTGGGATCGAGGTTGAGCAGATTTCCTAGTGACTAGGTCCTCCTTGAATTAAAAAAAGCTGCTAAACCGAGCTTTTTAAAGATTTGAAATTCTCTTCAAAAACCAATCTTTTTCTTTTACTTCTGTACTCCACCGATTTAACTAGCTGCAACGATGCATTGCCGTTAGGGAGTTGTTGTCTCAATCTTTTCGGGAAGGATATAATGGAGCTGTTTGAAATTACAGCTGCAGTGTTCAGTCATTGCATTTTAGACAATATCGTGTTTGTCTCCATATTAACCAGTGATTCATGAAATAAATTTCCAAACTATAGAGCAACGAAGTCTCTATCTTTCCAAGTGTGTCATACTAAGTCCTAAACACCAATTTGAAAAGTATCTAAGAAATGTTTGCGAAACTATGAATTCCAATAAACACTACATTGCAGGGGTACCTCAGACCGAGATCGTGGTGTATTTCGTCTGGCCCTACAGTTGCGAAAACGGACGGAATGGGCCTCGTTTCGCTCGGTAGCAGTTAATGTTCCTGCTTCGTTTTGCTCGGCAGTAATTAACGTTCATGTCTCGTTTCACTCGGCAGCAATTAGTACTCTTGATTCGTTTCCATCGGCATTAAGACGTGTTTTTGCCTTGTTTTGCTCGGCAGATGAGTTCTCCTGACTCCGTTTCGCTTGGCAGCAATAAGTGTTCCTGTCTCGTTTCGCTCGGCAGCAATTAGTGTTCTTGATTTGTTTCGCACGGCAGCAATTAGTGTTTTTGCCTCGTTTTGCTTGGCAGCAATTCTTGGTTTGCACTCAATCTCCAGGGATTCAAATGACAAAGGGTACGGCGGCCATGTTGCTGGACAAAACAAAAGAATGTAATTACAGCTCTATTGTTATTGTACACCAACATGGCGGCTGTGACGTCACGTGCAACCCAAGAATAAGTGCTCCTGCCTCCAATGCGCTCAGCAGCAATTAGTGTTCCTGCCTTGTTTTGCTCGGCAGCAATTAGTACTTTCGCCTCGTTTTACTCGGTAGCAACTAACGTTCTTGTCTAGTTTCGCTCGGCAGCAACGAGGGTTCCTGCCTCATCTCAAAACTGTCCCCCGAATTTTTAAAGTGCTCGCAAAACTTGCCCCTGTCTCGAATGCTTGTGCTCGAACCGTCAGTCGAAATATTTGGATCGAACGCTAGGTTTTGCAGCTTCCCAAAAGTAAAAGTGCTCACGCTCGCCGAAAATATTGCTGTGTTTGGATCCTTGCCGATGTTTGCTTTTACTATTGCTTATTCTTTAGAACAACGTTAAAACCTATAGAAAGATGTTTCGTGTTCACCTTGCATCCACTGGAAGACATGTAAACTGGACCTCCGGTGTCCTCAACAGATGAGGTGCTAAGATAATTTCCAGAAGCTGTCTTTACTTGTTCTGGAGTGCAGCGGCCACCGCTGATTTGGTTTTTATTCCACCACTGATCTCTATACCACTCGATTAATATCCACACGTATTTAGACCCAAACACCCCTGTCAGGTACGCCTGCATAAGAAAGTTATATTCCACTATCACTTGATATATATACCACTCCATTAGTATCCATTATATGAGCTTAGCTCCATACACTCCTGTTAGGTAACCCTGAATAACATGAATTTCTCCCATTCCACAGATTCCGCTATCACTTCACTTCTGTACTTCTCAATTAATATCTACAGCTACTTGGCTCCATACATCCCTGTTAAGTAGGCCTGTATAACATACAGATGTCACATCCCACTATCACTTGATCTCTATACCACACAAATTAAACCTATACCCTACTTGGCTCCATACATCCTTGTTAGGTTTTCTACCACTTTATCACTTTACCAATCGATTAGTAGTCCATCTATATGCTCTCACTATAACTAATTAATACAAAAGTTTTTTAAAAAAAGATCTTCTTACCTCGCAAAAGATGTCCACAGCTTTTTGCTCAGAACATAATGCAAAGATAACTCGCGCGTTTTTGTCCTGCCGAAAAAAAATATTTTCAGAATGTGTTGGAGACTGATGGAGAGTATTTATCACAATCATTGGTGATCGCCGCACTGGAGTCGTGTAGTATATCCAGCATATAATTGTAAGGTATTGTACAATAAACTCGGGGATTGATACACTGTGTGTAATATGAAACCTTAGTGTATACGAGAACCAGCAACTGAAATCAGAATGTTTTGCATCCAAAACATAACGTCATATTTATATGTCGTGATACTTGAAATAAAATCTTACTTGAAGAAGATAGATTTTTGTTTGATATCAACAAAAGTTGATCTGGTATGTTGTTAGGTGAAGGTTTTGGTAAAAATCCGACGTTTTGGGCGCTAGCACCTCGCAAATTAAGGCTAAAACGTTGATGCTCTGACGAAGGTATTTACTTGAACCATCGCCTTTCTGCTCAATTCGGACTGGCGCTGAAACAACAAACTTGGCTTTAACCCTATTCCACCTGGGGGGGGGAGGCGGAAAGTACCCGCGCCAAATTCAATTTTACAGAACTTCCTTAATATTAAAGGAACACCAACCAAATTTGGCCAGTTTTACTAAAATGTATTGGAGAAAAAGCTTCTGGAAAAATTTTGCCTCAAGGGTATTACATGTTGCCATGGCAACACTGTTTTGACACCATGTTTTTTCAATTTTTGATTTTTTTAGTATTTTTCGCCATTAATTCACAAAATCGATGAAACAAGTGCTAACTTCTAGTCTCAAAAGCAATAAATCGATATTTCCTGTAAAAGAATTTATGTTACACGTGACCTGTGACGTCATAGGTATTGCGCAATATCATTTTTTGAAATCCAAGATGGCGGCCGTGTATGGTGTACTTTGCCAAAATTGAAAGCTTTTCTCGGTCAACTTGCATTTGAAAAAGTTGAAAACAGAATAAAAACAGTTTTAGTTACATATTAGCGTTAAATAATAGGAATTTGAGTAAAATTTGAAAGTTATTGTTATTGAGCTAATGTAAGGTTTAAATATCAAACTTTCGCTGAAAAAATCTCTGTTTGACTTGCTCAATTTCCTTAAAATACTATTATTTATATTAAAAAGGAAGCTTAATTGCATTTTGTACTGTTTATTTTTTGATTTGTAAAGTCAGAAACGTTTCTAAACTTTTCTATTTTGATTAGGAAAATTTTGATAAAAATCGAGAATTCTGGCAGTTATGACGTCATTATGACGTATTAATGACGTCACACGTCAATTAAATTACACCAAATTAACTAGTTTGTGATACTCTACTACCTCACCAAATTTCTTTTCACTATCATTAATAGTTTTAGAGTAATGGGCCGCGGGCACTTTCCGCCCCCCCAGATTTAACTACCCGAAAAAAGCCCAGGCGGAATAGAGTTAATACTCGTCAAAGCAGAACCATTTTTAATTATAAACAGGCAACATAAAGGCTCGAATACAGTGTTTTCCTTCAAGCGGCGTAGTGGTCGAGTAGGAAGCGTGTCTGACTCGTAATCCAAATTCAATGTCCTCGATCAACCTGCGATGGATCAGTGTCATGTCAAGGAGGAGTCACAGACTTTTATCCAATGGCAACTTGGTATAAGCCACTGGAACTACTTACTAGATCATTAGATGATCTAATAAGTAGTTCTTGAGAAACTTTCAGAACCCACCTTTAAAAATCTATACCGAACACCACTACTACTCCCCAGGTACCTACGCAATATATCTGAAAGGTAATATGCCTATACACCACTATTACTATCACTTATATGAAACAGAAGGGCGAATGGTTCTAAAAATTTCTTTTTTTTTAAAATCAGTCTTAACTTTTTAAATTTCATCTCCTTGAAATACTATGTTACATTTTTCATACATATAATTTATACTTATCATTTTTATACTGATGTGATGCTGTAAAGTTTTGTCAGTTAATAAAGTAGAAGTAGAAGTACTACTCCCCAGGTACCTACGCAATACATCTGAAAGGTAAAGTGCCTATACACCACTGTTTCTTAGTGTATGAAACTCTAACCTTAAGCTCTTTCATCAGTGAGCCAAGATTGCTATCAACATCTTCCTTCTCCACGACTTGAATGTTGTGTTCCTTCAGAACGGACACCAGGCTGTTGGCTGTCTGAAAGAAGAACAACTTAACTCTTCGTTCAACAAAATCAAGCAAAAAGATGATGATGACAATAATAATAATAATAATAATAATAATAATAATAATAATAATAATAATAATAATAATAATAATAGTAATAATAATAATAATAATAGTAATAATAACAATAATAGTAATAATGATAATGATAATAGATAGAATAATAATAATGACAATAATAATAATAATGGTAGTTGTAAGTATTGAAATTATTTTGGACCAAGAGTTTCTTGAAAAGAGTTTTGCAGAGGCACGTAGGGTTTCGTCAATATTTGACATTGAGTTTCAAGACTGTAAAGCTTATATATATATAGCCGTAGATTGAGACATATACAAGACACATACCGTGGTGTAGAATCGCTCGTCTTCAACCAAGATCGCCACTCTTCTCCACCCAAAATGATTCAGCAAGGCAACTTTTGCAAGGTTTCGATCATTCTCGGGAGAGACTGTTCTAAAAAACAGTGGATAGTGCGCCTTGTTTGACAAGGAAGGCGACGAAGCTCCGTAACTGACCTGTAGATACACAAACAAGTTGGGTCATTTTCCATTTATCCAGTCTGACCAATCCAACCAGCAAGTTTTTAAATGGAACCAACGAATTCTCAGAACTGGTTAAGTTTTGATCAGAATGGCCCTACTTGTGCACTTGATTGCTCCATCGGTCAAAGTGCGTAAGTTTTTGAGAGTTTTGGATGGCGCAAAAAAAAAAATCAGAACGTGCGCGTCTGGACATCATTACCGTGCAGAACCGGTGTACCAATACTCTTGGGCCAGCCAGACTGTAAGGACAAATGAGAGGTGACTTTTAGTGCACTCTTACTGTAAAGCCATCTCCAGCTTCACATAATTTGTATGCATTACGCGCTTTTTTAAAGAACAATTACATAAAAACAATGAGGCTCAAGTTTCGCCAAAAATTAAGAACAACGTAAGAACAATCCAGGCTGGGATTTTGAATCATAAACGCAAGGTTTACTCAAAATCGACTATATCCAGCATTTGAATACTCCAAATGTTGAGATCGATCGAATTTCCATTGCGAATTATGCGGCTTGATGATCACAAGTTAGGTACGTATGTTTGCAATTTTCTTACTGTTGATATACTTACGAATACTTTTAAAATAAGAACAGCTTAAGAACAATTGAGGCTGAATTTCCTGTAAATCTAAGATCAATGAGTTTTGGCCAAAATTTACCGGTTCTTGTAAAAAACGGTGAATCGTACCACTCCAGTAGATATAAGCAACAATAACGTACAATGTTGTAGTGTGCAGCTGGTAACTGCACAAAAACACTATACGCTCTTTCAGTCTTATCCGTAATATTTCAATCGTGTTCGCACGACGCAGAGTTTTGGACATGTTTAAGTTATTTTGAATCTTATCGCAGAATATTGTGCTTTGTTGTGAGGACAAACTGCAGATAATCAAAGCAAAAAAAATCCCATCTTTATCGTACAAACTATGTTTTTCGTCTGGTCCGATTGCGCACATTTTGTTTTACAATTTTTCCACTTTCCCCCCCCCCTGGCCTTTTTCCATCCCCCAGACTTCTCCCTCTCTCCTCCCCGACCCTTTCCCATCCCCGCCACGATATCAAATAGTTGGTCCCTAAAGACATATTGACATCAATAGATCCAACTACTTGTTTGGACTTTTCACCCAGCTATGAGGGCTGTGTTCTTACCTGGACCAGGTTCATCAAGGTAGCACAGTCAGCTATGGGTTGAGTTGCTGCCGAGCAGATGCCTCCCAGAAGCATAATCTTGGTTGGAGGGCGACGGACATGATTAAACAGCGCTTTTACTCCGTGGCTGAGCTCACACTGTTAACCAATCATAATCATGTTGATCAGTGATTAACCAACACTACTATACTACTACTTAAAAAATTTAAACCGTAATCCATAAACGGCCAAATTATCAAACTCGTTACAATATCAATCTTAATCAGACTGGTCATGGAGGGAAGAAAGTTGGGCCTTGTTCAACGCTCTCTAAAAATGCAAATGTTGAAGGAGGTTAATTTTCTGAGTTTTTCTAGAATGTAAAATTTAAATTAAGAAATATAAAAGAACGCTATACAACAAAATTTAAATTAGAATAGTTTTTAAATAAAAACTATACTAAAAAGGGAATGAAAGCAAAAGAAAAAAGAAAACAAAAGAAGAAAACTTCTCTCCGAGGATTGCCATTTGAAGAGAAAGTAAAAGAAAATTTGTGTCCGTGGTTTGCCATACAAAAAAAGGGGGGGAAAGGAAAAAATCCCCTCCAAAGCTGAGCGTTGCCGTTGACTGACATGCTTTATGATATTTGACAAAAAGGGACTCGGTCTGGATGTTTAGGTACGGTGCATTGTATTCGAACAATGCTACTGAAAATCGTAATCTATAACCTTAAAAGATGATGAACAACTAAAGAAGGACATAGAAAAAAGTATGTGAGGTGGGATTGAGGTGAGTGGATAGCAAGCCTGATTGATTCCCGTTCAGGGCTTAAAAAACGCTATTTTCGGATGACTGTGTCCAGATGTAAAAGCACTGGTTACTACTGAATATTCTTATTACTGAAAAACATTCCAGGCACTGAAACTACCTTGTGTTGTTGTTCTAAAACGCGTATGGGTTTAAAGAGGCCAGAGAAACACTTGAATAAAGAAAAAGAAGGGGCCCAGGGATCCCCGCGGCTTTTCGTTTTTCCAGGTTAGTTCGTTATGTTGCTAGCGTGGAGTGTCCTGGTGGTGTAGTGGATAGCTTTTCGCGACTAGAAACAAGGAAACGCGGGTTTGAGTCCTGTTTAGGGCATAAACCAATGTCTTTCGAAAGAGTGTGTCGAGACGTAAAAAGCACTGAATTTTACTGAATTATTTTACTCAATATTACAATAGACTTGGAGGGAATATCGTCTCTTTAACTGGAAGTTTGTTCAATCTCATGCTTAAATATTATTCACTACAGGCAAGCTTCTAATTTTTGTCAAGTTAAACTGACTCAAGCTTGCAAAATGGCGATAGAGCAAATACAGTAACTAGCTATTAAATACTTTTAATGTGCCTGCAAGATCGAAAAGACATATGATTTGATTGAAAGCAACATTTAATAGACTTTCCAGAATTAATGACGTGAGTCCATCAGCTAAGGTTACATATGGAATTGATTTGTGCACTTCCTCAGTTTAGAGTATACTGTGCCAGCAGCTATTGGTTCAGTGACTGTGTGACTACGGTGTATTTTCAAAGTTGTGTACACAGTAAATGCGCCAAAAACCTAATTAAGAGGAACTGTTGTGCAGAGTAGAAACAAATCAAATAAACAAGCACGCACGATATGGAAAGCAGAACCCAATATTAATTTGCCTGAGCCCGGCATTTCAACCTTAAAGTGGTTCGAAATAATTTTTCAATTTTTTGTTACCACTGAGTATACAAAGGCTTGCTCGTTTGCAGTGAAGGATTACTGCTGTTTGTTGATAGCAGGTGCTACAAAACCCATAAAAATGACCATTATGTCATAAATTTTTGGTTTTTTTTTACATACATCGCTTTAACTTTGTCTCTTCGCCTCATGAATGTGGGGTTAACTCTTGCACCTTCAACGATATTTTTGTTTCCATGGCAACTTGAAATGGCCTCTAATGCACCCTATTTCTAGGAATCAACTGCATTTTACACAAAAACTAGCCAGTAAACCACCATTGTTAGCATATCGACTTTTTCTACAACCACGGAATACACTTAAATTACTTTAAACTGTTCTGTGCAGAGGTTTTGGTACCACCACATTTTTTAGAGTTTTAAGGTGATGCAATGACTTTTCGACAGCATATTAAGAAAAGTTCCTGAAATATGCTGCTGAGTTGCAAAAAACTTTTATGCAATGGAAAAGATTTTTAAGTAAAATGCAGTCGAGTTCTCAAAAAAAGGTAAATTTGAGGCCCTTTCAATTGTTAGTACCTCAGTTGATAAGCTTGTGAAACCAACTACACGCTTTTTTCTTTGCAAGAACAAACTTTATAAGAACACCCATCCTGAGATTTGGCTAAAATTTTAAGCAAATTTATGGAGAAAATTAAGAACAACCCCAGGCGTTGCCAAAATTTACTGGTTCCTACAAAAAAATAGCGTGTGGTACGTACCCATCCTAATACTCCTAATGATACACTCTTTTTTTCTAATGAAGTCCAATTCTTTGGCTGAAGCTGAACGTTCTTAAATGTTTTGAGGATGTCAGCCTCGAATAATCTTAAATAAGTTCTTAAACATAATTGTTAGGGACCAGTCATTATTTATCGCCTCGGGGGGGGGGGGGGGGGGGGGG
>JAOBRG010360128.1:0-27434 GCA_027574985.1 Umimayanthus nakama
GTATCACCCCTCCAGCAACTTGTCTCGCAATTTTACGGCAGTTTTAACAAGGGCGCATGCGCACACTTCTTGTTTTTCGTCCCGAGGTACATAGCGAGACAAGTTGCTGAGAAAATTGCACAGTGTAAAAGAGCCTCAACATTAAACTTCGGCAACTTGCAACGCTACATTTCTAACCATTGCGAGACAAGTTGCTGAGAAAATTGTGCAGTGTATATTAAACAAGGCCTTTAATCTTAAAACAACTTTTAAAAACATGTATGCCGTATCGAGAAATCAAACCAACTAGATATAAAATAAAAAGGCAAAATACAAAGTACAAAGTACAAACTAAATCGACCTGAATGAAATAAGTGAACTGTAACCGAACGCTGCCTTGGTGACCCTTTGGTTTCACCGGTCAAACTTCATTTCTAAACAGCATATTCGCTCTTAATCCACTATTGACACTATTTACCGACGGGAACGATTGCTTGAAGCATGTACAAAATCCATTTTTCTTCACACAAACTCACTACAAAACTTTTAGAAATAACCGCAAATTCTAGATATTAAGTTTAATTTTTACACTCGATTCTTTAAACACACAGAGATTCCAGACAGCCCATAGTGTTCATATAATAGTACATGCAATTTGCATTTAACCAGCACGTAATCATATCATATGCAAAACTTTTATCGGAGCCGTCGTAGGCTCTTCGACTGCTGGTCGTGGGCTCAAATCCGCTCAGGGATTCAGTTTTTTTCAGAGTTAAGGTCATTCCCCCCTTTGCTGTGCGCAGCTCTTATGCGTATGAGAATGAATTTAAGATTTTTGAGAGATTTCAATGTTCCTTGACAAATCTAATACAGTTAAAGTAACAACATGGTAAAAATAATTGAAAAAATTGAAATTTGTTCGATTTAAGCCAATTTTTGTAAAACTCGCTCCAGGCTCCCCTCGGAAAATGAGCGAACAACGTCCATTTTTGCGATACTTTTCACAATATCTACTAAACAAGCGTGGTGACCCCCTAGTTTTTTTTTTACCAGTTTGAGCTATGACCATAAAACTCCATGTGAGCCAAATGTCCGGGGCTCACGGTCAGGTGTATGTTGAAATGCACGGTCAGGTATTTTGTTAAGATAAGGGCTCAAAGTGCCAAATTTCCGATGTTGGCAGTCAGAAATATCATATCACGATTATGGTTTGAAATGCCAAATGTCCGAGGTTCACGGTCAGGCGTCTGATGATGTTCGAGCTCGAACTGCCAAATTATTGAAACACATGGTCAGATGTATGTTGAGATTAGGGCTCGAAGTGCCAAATTTCCGAAGTTCACGGTCAGGAATATGATAAGATTAGGGTCCAAAATGCCAAATGTCCGAGGTCACGTACAGGATTTTGTCAGGGAGTTAGGGCTAAAACTGTGACGTTTTAGCTGCAACTTGTCTTCATTTACTTCTCTGCGTCAGAAAATGGCATGAATGAGGTGTAAGATTAGTTAGGCCCGTTTCAAACGTCGTTATTCTGATGCGCCGAATATAGTGCTAATGAGTAAATTGTATTGTTCTACTTCATTTGCGTTGTATTCGGCGCTTCAGAAACGCGACGTTCAAAACAGGCCACGAGCGCAGTGCTAGCGAGTGGGTAGCCTACAGGCAGGCTCACTTTTTAGAGGATCGGGGGAAAGAAACGCGGAGAAAAAAATGACCGGGATGGAAGCGGGAAGGGGGGGACTGGGGAGAGGGGAGAAGGGAGAAGGGAAAATAAAGTGAGCCTGCACGGAAAGCCCCCTTTTGTCCTTTTTACTTTGCTGAGACAAAGTAAAATTCCGATTGGTCGAGAGGTGTGAAGAGATCCCATGGGCCCAGAACTCTGCAGCGGGCGCGCGCCCAACCACAAAGAATCATGGCGACCGTCAGTAGCGAAGACATGTTGAGTGGCGGAAGTATTGGAGAGAAATCGAAATGTTTGGGGAAAGAATCACACCCTGAAACCACAACAGAAAGAAGCTGTGGAACATCCTTTTCCCCTCTCCCCTGCCCCCCTCTTCCCGCTTCCATCGCGGCCGTTTTTTCCCCCGGGTTTCCTTCCCCCGATCCTCTAAAAAGTGAGCTTGCCCGCAGGCTAGCGAGCGGGAGCAAGCACGCGCAACTGCGAAAAGGAAGCCTGACTAAAAAGACTCATGATGCCGCGAATGTTTTGTTGAAGACGAAAACAAGTCGTGAAATGATCCTTGAAAGAGAAACATAAAGCAGCAGATTTTCGCTTCTTTGCAACAGAAATCGGAACTGGAAAACAAAACATTGAACAAACTACTGTAATGAAAAAACAAATCGATGTTTTTTTCAGATGTCAAAGTAAGCAGTACACGCTTGTTTTATATAAGAACCAGTAAATTTTGGTCGAACCTCATTGTTTTTTAATAACTTTTTAGGAAATTTCGGCCTCATTTGTTCTTGACTAAAATTATTCTTGTTTTAAAAGATTTCACAAGATCGCAGTAAGAGACGAAACTGAAGTAAAATATTCCAAATTTAGCTAACTAGCGATCATCAAGCTGAATAAATCGTAATTGAAACTCGATCGGTCTCAACACTTGGAGTATTTCAACGCTTGATACAGTCGAGTTTGAGGGAAATGAATAGAACTTTATGTAGAAAAACAAACTTTGCATTTTTTGTTCCAAACTCCATACCAGCCTCTGTTGTTCTTAAGGTGTTCTGAATTTTTTGGCCAAATTTGAACCTTGTTGTTCTTATAAAAATGTTCTTAGAAAAAAGCACGTACTTTACAGACCCCTCTCATAAGGTGCCCCAGAACGGACACGCAAGTACACCAAAGCCGCGAATGCCTCAACTCTCAAGGTTCAAATGCTAAATGCCTCGACTTCCCATGCGTGTCTCAACTGCTCGAACACTACTAGCAACTGAAAGTCACGAAAGCCTCAACTGCTCAAAACAAGACACGAATGCCACGACTGCTCAAAACAAGTCAAGAATATCCCAACCGCTAAAAGTAAGTAAAGAATACCTAAACTGCTCAAATTAAATGGTCGTATCTAGAATGCATTTTCCGAGAGGAGTCTGAAAACGAATTTATAGAATCTTCGGAAGTGTAACGCGAAGTCTCTTCGGTTTTAGATCGTGGATCACAGGATATCCGCCTAAGAAAAATCACATTTTGGAAAAACGTACTGCTCAAAAAAAAATCTTTTCAGAGATTGCATTTTGCAAAATGATTTAATGTCTTTTTAATAAAATTGCAAGGAACCAATAACATTTGAAGTTGTGAGACAAAACTCGTTTCCAAACCATTTTGCAAGTGATGCAAGTCTGCAAGCCCAACTGGACGATTGACTTCTGTCTATATTGCTTTGGTTTCATGCTGTTGTCGTGTGTTAAGGTTCCACTGCACTGTGCTCACTTGTGTCTATTGTTTTATAAGTTCCAGTGAACTTTGGCCGAGCCTCGTTGTTCGATCATTCTTTTAAAATTGTTTTTGTTTCCGTTATGTCAATTATCACCGCAAACGTGTTGGTGTTATTAAACACAAAATAGGGTTTTGCCGCCGGCCAACAGCAAGTTAGGGTACTATTAATAACGCAGTTTTGCGCAAGAAACTCTCGTGACTATCTTGCAACACCGTACTGTGTTTTTCAGTAGACTGAACTTGCAGTTACTT
Source organism: Umimayanthus nakama (assembly GCA_027574985.1). Lineage (NCBI taxonomy): Eukaryota > Metazoa > Cnidaria > Anthozoa > Zoantharia > Parazoanthidae > Umimayanthus > Umimayanthus nakama. The sequence continues at coordinate 3,668 of JAOBRG010360128.1, forward strand.
TTGCATCTGAAGGAGAGTCTCAATTGTTCTTAGCTTGTTCTTGGTCTTTTGGCAAATTGGAGCCTCGTTGTTCTCATAAAAATGTTCTTCTAAAAAGCGTACATAACTTATGCCATAATGTAAAATAAGGTCTATCTATACCCTTTACCCCGCGGATATATTTGCGGGAAGTTTCAAAACTTTTTAACACCTCAGCACTGGACTTTCCCCTTTTTAAAAAAAATATTGTTCGTTAAATTTTAATATTGTCGCGAATAACAGATTATGAAAACTGGTTGAATAATCACGTGAATATCGATCGCGCAAACCGTTCACATGAAACCGAAGACGGATTGGGAAATATTTCATTTTCTTGACCTTGGCCAAATCACTTAACGCTCAAAAGTACTTGTAAGTGTGTCTCACATATCCGATTTTTATCCATTGATTCAAAGACCAAGTGTGATCTCTTCCAGTTCAGATAAAAGCAAATTATCTCTAAAAGAAACTGGTATTTCTTATGGCCTTTCTTAAAGAATTGAACGAAACATTTACAGAACTTTGAGCAAAAAAGATTATGGCAATTTGCAACAGACATACGAAAACAAGGTCGGACACAGAGCTGGAGAAAGGGACGGTTGGCGGTGAGAGGGTCAGTCGGTGGTGGGTGATATGCGCCGCTTCTTTTTCGATTCAGTTTATCGTCTTCGGACAGCAGAACTGCTCGGGGATTGTATACGCGACACTAGTTGACGAGTACAAGTCTACGCGAGGCGCCACAGGTAGGAAAAAACTATATATGACGAGACCATTTGATGATGGACATTTTTTTGATTTTACTATTTTAAAAATCCAGAAGTGTTCTATCAACACAGAAATTAGAGAATTTTAAAACCAGAAGCCCTGTTTACACGGCACTAACTTAACTCGTGCTCAACCCAGGTTAAAACTTTCCCGGGTTGTGTTTACTCGAAAGTTTTCTAAACTAGCCCGGATAGAAACCGAGTTATAACAGTGTTAAAAAACAGAAACTAACCTGGATTAGTTTTAACCCGGGTTAGTTTGCACCATGTAAACAAGGATGTGTCTATAGATTAAAACATGTTTTCTCCTTGCAAAATACTCCGACCTACTCGACCTGTCTTTGTATTGGGCGATTTGTTTCTTTCCGTGGCTCGGCGAAATGGGAACTACTCGTAGTCAATTCGATGTACTCGCCGATCGACGTACTTCACTGTTACAACATAAACACAATTATAATATTTTTATAAATCTATCGTTAGGGGTATTTATATCTCCGAAGCAAGCAAATGTTTTGAACCTCGGAAATCGGCTCGGTCTCAAAGAAAACTCCCTAAATCAGGGAATTTAGGACTGGTAACATTTCTAAAATATATACTGCTAAAAAGTCCATTTTTTTTAATTATAATAGACGTTGTACGTATACTCTTCGTCTGTCTCTTGCAACTAATTCGAAACACATATGTGTTTTCTGTAAAACCGCGGGACATTTGTGCCTTTAGACCCGTAACGTTTTTGGTACCAGTCGATAACAACTGGTTGTCTGAGTTGGACGCGGGGTTAATTTCGCTGCATGCATGCTGTACTTTTGTTGTGTATCCGACGCTACTCGCATTTTCGGTTTGCGTAAATTGAATCAGGCTAACAGAAGACGGTCTAATTTCAGACTTTAATTTTTTTTAAATTTTTTTTAAAAAACCACATGATGTCCTCAATGGGGATCATAGTTAATCACGTTTACAGGCACGATCGAAACCGAATCGTTTTTTAAAAGAAACAGCACTGAACGGAGTATAGTCACGGTAGATTTTGGATATGATAATCTGTTATGAGTATTTCACTCTCGTTTAAAAGAACATATCATACTGGGCTGACGCTGAATATTCTTTCAAAATAATTTGACCATTTCAGCCTCGAATGTTCTCTTAAAAGTCGTTCTTTATAAACATAATTGTAGCCGGGTGCGATATCTTCCATCCGCGTGAACCAATCGAAAGCAGAAACACGCTCAAGAGAAGATAATCCGCGGTAATACGAAGATGCGTTCACTTAGTATTATCTTTTCTTGACACGCTCTATTAAAAAACCGCTACCCTGGCAGGGAAGCTTTTTTTAAACAAATTTAGTTACTTCCTTTTTCCGACTTAGAAATAATAATAATGATAAAGATAATCCATCCATGAAATCTGTAACAAACACAATGGTAGCAGCAAGCCGCCTAACTCGACCAGCCCTTGGTTTAAGCGACTGTGATCGTACAAAACTTATATTTAAACTTTATATAGTCACCGAAGGCGTCCATTTTTTGTATAATGCGAGTTTCAGAACTCATGAATTATCGAAGTGTGTCAAAATTCGCGCTGTAAGCCCTCTTTTTGGTAAGCAAGTATAGTCAAAACAAAATAAATGAGTTTACATTTGTCGTGGTTTGGGGAGGTCTCATTAGTTTTAAGGCAAGTCATGTTTGGATAGGAACTGCTGTTCAGTATTAGGTATAACCCAAACAGTAAACCGTCGACCCCTCTTGTGTGCTTGATCCAGGGACAACAGCTTAGCATTGTGTCACATGCTAAACTGTTGGGTCTTAACATATCTTGTGACTTAAAGTGGAACGCCAATATATATCAGAGACGGTCCGAAAAGTTTCTTCTAGGCTTTATTGCCTGAGACAACTCGAACGGGCAAAGAAAACCTACCAAGGAATTAATTACTTTTTACAAAACCTGCATCAGGCAAGTTTCCGAATACGCCTGCCAAGTGTACCACAGTTCCTTGCCAAAGTACTTAAGTGACGATCTAGAAAGGCTGCAAAAGCGAGCTCTGAACATTATCTTTCCTGAGAAAACATACGCGGCTGCCCTGGAATCGTCTGGTTTAGCAACGATGTATGACCAACGCCAGGCATTGTCAGAGCGGCTTTTATTAGCGACATTGTCTGGAACAATGACCATGCGCTGCACAGTCTCCTTCCTAAGGTGAACAGTGCCCGACCCTTAAGGTCAAACCGTACTTTAATGTGCCAATCTGCAAGACAAACCGTTTTAAAAACAATTTTATTATGTACAACGTCTCCAACTGCTTAAAGAAAAAGTTTTAACATTGTAAATGGTTTTCTTCTCAGTAGTATTGATATTTTTTTAGTATCTTGATAGTATTTTAAAGAACTGCATTCGTAAAATCTATTGTAATTCAGCCTATGGCCGCAATTTAGATTGTTAATATAAACCACTTACTTACTCAAACCACTTACTTACTAACTTTCTTACTTTAATAAAAGTTATCAATACTGGGCTGGACTAACACAATCCTATTACTCGGAAAGCTTCAATTACATGTCACACGAAGCGCCGCTCAGTGCTGAGTCATAAAATTACTTGGTTAATGCAAAACACACAGCTAAGACTGCAGTAAGGAAAATGCGTTGTCTCGATATCATCACAACTCGTACAGGAAAATGATTGCACAAAAACACATTTTGAGAATTGCTATTTAAAAGTTAAATTTTGGAATAGATGGCTCACATTAAAAATTTCTTCTCTTTTCTCCTTTCCTCGCCCCTCCTCTTCTCTCCTCAGTATTTCTTCCCTTCCCTTCTCTTCTTCTTCTTCTTTTCTTCTTCTTCTCTTCTCTTCTCCTCTCTTCTCTTCAGTCTTCTCTTCTCCTCTCTTCTCTTTTCTTCTCTTCTCTTTTCTTTTCTTTTCTTCGTCCTCTCTTTCTTCTTCTTATCTTCTTCTCTTCGCCCTCTCTTCTTCTTTTCTTCTTCTTCTTCTCTTCTTCTTCTCTTCTTTTTCTTCTCTTCTTCTTCTCTTCTTCTTCTCTTCTTTTTCTTCTCTTCTTCTTCTCTTCTTCTTCTCTTCTTTTTCTTCTCTTATTCTTCTCTTCTTCTTCTTCTTTTCTTCTTCTCTTCTTCTTCTTCTTCTTCTTCTTCTTCTTCTTCTTCTTCTTCTTCTTCTTCTTCTTCTTTTCTTCTTCTCTTCTTCTTCTTTTCTTCTTCTTCTCTTCTTCTTCTCTTCTTCTTCTCTTCTTCTCTTCTTCTTCTCTTCTTCTTCTCTTCTTCTCTTCTTCTTCTCTTCTTCTTCTCTTCTTCTTCTCTTCTTCTCTTCTTCTCTTCTTCTTCTCTTCTTCTCTTCTTCTCTTCTTCTTCTCTTCTTCTCTTCTTCTTCTCTTCTTCTTCTCTTCTTCTGCTCTTCTTCTCTTCTTCTCTTCTTCTTCCCTTCTCTGTTCTTCTCTTCTCTTCTCTGTTCTTCTCTTCTCTTTTCTTCTTTCTCCTTCTTCTCTTCTTTCTCCTTTTCTCTACAAATGGTATTATTTTCTCACATTATACCGACTGCTTTTTTCTCCCAGCCTGGGTCACGTCACTTGCTCAGAGCAGCAGCTACGCCTTCGGTATAGTGGCGGCGATTGTTTGCAAGCGGTTTGGATGCCGTACTGCGAGCATGTTTGCTGGAGCGATTTGTGGAGTGGGACTGCTTCTATCTTCCTTCGCCAACAGCATCTACATTCTGTACTTCACATACGGGATACTGTGGGGTTTTGGAACATGTTTGTTGTATTTTTCCTCCATCATCGTGCTGACAATACATTGCCAGGAGCGGCTTGCTCTGACAAGCGGTATTGCTGCCTTTGGATGTGCGATCGGGATGCTCGTTCAAGGACCAGTTATTCAAGCGCTATTCCAATCCATTGGCTGGGCGCAAACGTTGAGGATTTTGGCTTTGGTACAAGTTGTGATCATAACATTAAGCGGCCTGGCTTTTGGACGACAGAGTACCGAGACTGCACAGCCCGGGGAGGTCTTGAAACAAGACTTATTATTTGACTGGAGTGTGTTTAGAAACCGGCAGTTGCAGGTGTGGTTGGTAGCATTGGTGTTCTTCGTCTTTGCCTACCTTATACCTTACGCGCACATGGTGAGTAGGAAGTTTCTGAGGGAGGGGAGGGAGAGGATTATTTTTCCAGAGAATAGCAACTTCAAGCGTGGTTGATAGCTTTGGTTTTCTTTGTATCTGCCTATCTTCAATCTTAGGCCGACCACACCTATTTTTGTTTACAGTCTTTTTCAAGCAGAATAACAGAGTCGGTCGGTCGGGAAAAATAAGCATTAAAAAACCGGCTGTTTAGTCACTTGCGTAAACAAAACTTACGAAATGTCGCTTTGTTTTAGCGTATGACGTTATTTTTAATCGTACATTTATTGGTTGCATCACAAATGCTGAGATGAAACATAAAATGCATCAGTGTCCAGAGCGTGTGGTTTCAGTTGTCCTACTCACGAATTAGATATTAAAATAAATTGAGTACAGTATTGCTACTCATTTTCCTCTATAGCGTTAGTGATACGTTCACTTACTACTCTCACAGACTGTTGCGAGATTAGTACGCGATGATATTGATGTATGTTGTATTAAAGCCAGGGAGAGAGACCGGCCATAGGTGGGGCATTTGATTGGGGGCAACTGAGAATATCTTTTCAAACTCCATACCCCAAGGCAAACGTTGCTGTTAATGCTTGTCAAAAAGTCTATTAAGGTCATTTCATCCAAATAGAACCTGCACTCCGATTTTGGTAAAACTTTATCCATGAATAATTTAATATATGTGAACCCCCGAAAAGAAATAAAAAGGGGGGTCCCCGAACTACTTTTAGAGATAGCGGGGACAGAAGTCCACCCCTCTGGGGCTATATTTTCGTTAATGAAAGCAGTGTGGCGTAACTGTACTACCATCCTTTGGAGTGTCAAATCAAAAAAATTAAGTAAGAAAACAATCCTGGATATTGAGAACATTCGCTTTGAGCGTTTAAGAAAAAACTTGTTAATGATATCAGAGCCTCTTTCAAGTGAAAAATATTGCTTTGGTTACCAAATATAGAGTTACAATCAATTCGCGCCAATACTTTTCAATTTTATCGTATTTTCTAACACTCAGAGTTTTCTACTTTTTTCTGAACATCCAGCTAATCTGACCCTGTGACGTCATCTGCTTAACTGTATATCATTAAGCCTGCTCTTAAAACAGCACTTCGGACTAAGGAGTCAAATTAAAGGGACTTCTGGAAAGAAGAATTAGTCTTTTACACATTGAAGAGTAAATCACTAAATGTATAAGTTTTATTTGTGCCCTGTTTCTCGGATGGGGCCTGCAACGGCATGATACAGAGTTTTGCAGACGTCCTCGTCCCTGATTGGCTAATTCCAGGGACTCAGATCAGCTGGATGGAGTTGTATGGTCATAACTCAAATTGGTAGAAAAAACTACGGGGTCACTGCGCTTGTTTAGGAGATACTGTGAAAAGTATCGCAAAAATGGACGTTTTTCGCTCGTTTTCCGAGGGGAGCCTCGGGCGAGTTTTATTTCGAACAAATTTCAATTTTTCCGATTATTTTTACCAATTGTTAGTTTAACTGTATAATATCTGTCAAGGAACATTGAAATCTCCCAAAAATCACAATTTTGATCTCATGCGCAGAAGAGCTGCGCACTGCAAAAGGGGGGAATGACCTTAAAACGGTCGAATAACCCTACCATGGGCGGTTAACCACTGTCAAATCCCACTCATATGCCCCGCCTCGCACTTAACATTCTTTGTTAACTTGATGTCGTTGCCAAATCTTTCAGATAAGATTCGCCGAAGACATCGGTGCTTCCAAAGAACAAGCGTCGTTCCTTGTGATGTACATGGCCATTGGCACAACAGTGTCGCGACCAGTGATTGGTCGGTTAGCTGACTGTCGCAGCTGTAACCGCGTTAACTTTCTGCAAGTCGCGTTCCTTCTTCTGGGAATATCAACAACACTCGTAACCATAGCAACACACTACTACTGGATTGCCGTATATCTCTTCATTTTTGGTATTATAGAAGGCTGTTACGTGACAATAATGCCTGTTATTACATCTGACATTGTAGGAAGTAGAAACGTTTCATCGGCCTTCGGCGGCTTGTTGTTTTTCTTGTCCGTTTTTATGGCATTGGGGCCTCCGTTTGCGGGCTGGATATTTGACGCCTCGCATAGCTACTCTTTAGCGTTTCTCATAGCCGGAGGTTCTACAATTGTGTCTGTTTGTGTGTTATTTGCTCTTTCATGGCGGCCCCTTCAGGGCTTCCAAGAATCTAGCGACTCTAAATCTTTTCTTAAGCAGAAGGACTGCCCTGACATAAAAATGAAAGCACTTGAAGAATCGTCCTCAAAATATGTTGTTACAATATTAGATGACGATATCATCACAGAGAAATTGACCTCTGTTTAGCGTACTTTTTACTTAGTAATTAAATAAGTTATAAATAAGTTAAGAATGGTATTTGAAAACAAAGCTTTAATACCTGAGTATTAATTTATACGGATCGAACAGTCAGCTTTTAAAAAAATTGACCAACAACTTCAAGTAGTCATCTCATTTTAAGAGTTTGTAGCGCATTTTGAAAGATTTTACGGTATGTGATAAGCAGTGATAATACCGGCCATGATCATCATCATCATCATCATTGTCATCAAAATAATAATTATAATATTGAAATAATAATAACAATAATATTAAAAATAAAAATAATAATAACTATGATAATTATAATAATAATAATAGTAATAATAACAGTAATAACTTTATTTACCCGTATGTCATCGAGGAGCTTATAAAAACTCGTTAGGACATGAGTTAAATGCCGGAAAATATTACATAAAATATTTAAAATGATTGACATCAGTTGTTTATAAATCTTTTCCCCTCAATCCAACCCCCCTTCCTTTATTCCAATTCAACTGATTTCTTTCCAGTCCTCTCTCACACCTCACAGTCACGCACACGAAACTTTCCACACACTCTTTTGCAAAATTTTTTTTTAAGTTTCCCCACTCAATCTATCATCCCACCCCATTCTAACTCACTTTCTCTCCCTTTTCCCTTCATCTCACGCACCAAAAAATGGGCTCTTCCTTTTGCGCAATATAAAAGAAAAATAAAGTATAAAGTAATAATAAAAACAATAATAAAAAAATAAAACAACAATGATAATTAAAATTATCATAATATAATCTCGGAGCGAAAACATTAAAATATTACTAGAATATTTTAACTTTGTGTGGCGCGAGGGTTTAACCAATTAATATCTGATGATTTTCAACACTTTTATCCTTATTATTTATGCTATTGTTGTGAAAAACATGAAGAACTGACCCTGTAGGCGGACTAGTACACCAAAGGATTCTAGTCAAGTAATTTAGTGAAAAAAATTCAGGTTCTAGTTTTATCCCAAAAGCTTTTTTTTTCAATTTTTCCAGAGGTCGAACGCACAACGCTGATCTGTGATTACTTCTAGTATAATCTTATGGCCAATGAAAATTGATGTCATGTTTAGCGTCAGCACCCGTATGGATTTAAGCCACCACATGGAGAATTTCGTTATTTTTCGAAAAACAAAGGTATTACCAATTTGATCACAAATTTTTTATTCGAAAATATTCTTTCCTGCCTTTTTTTCGATCAAAAAGTCGTTGTTTGTACAATTCCATTTTTTATTTACGATCGAGTGTTTTTTATGTCATTCGTAGTGCAATGGATGACATAACGTGAAGGGGCGATTTTGTCACTCACTCACTCCGCTGTTAGTTCGGTGTTTAACCGCTGTTTGAGCAGTGCGGGCACCCTTTATGTTAATATCATATTGGATTCATATTTTCAAAAACTTGACAGACATCGTCCAAAATCTCTCTGCTGGAAATGCTAACCATCGGGCATTTTAAATCAAAAGCGACAGCATCACATGCGCTCCGTGTTGGAAAAAAAGCGCGGCTAGTATTTGTCAGTAGTTACATTTAGAAAATGTTTCATTCAACTTCAAGCTCGGTTTTCAAGTTGCCAAGAAGGTCTATCAAATGTCAACTCAATGGAAGCAGTACTATCATTGTCGATGAAATTGTTACTGTTGTTAAATTATAACATATTCCAGAGAAAACAATCATCACAGTTTTGGATTTTAGAAATGAAAACAATAAAAGGAAAGCATGTCCAAGAATGAACAGCCGGTAAGTGGCGAATAGGTTTATTGCGGGTTTTTTTAAGCAATGCAAAAATCAGAGTTTTGAGATAAACTAAAAAGAGTTACACGGAGTGAACAATAATCCGGTCGGAAAACTTGCATGGGCTGGTTTTAATACACTTGAACAGCGAATCCCCCCTCCCCTTGGATCCGCCACTGCGTGTGACGGCAAAACATTCTCTCGCGTTCAGGTACAGGAAGTCAGCTTAGTGGTCGCAGTATTATTATTTTTTGACAGTACGTCACGACTGAAAATCCCGCACAAAAATCGAAATACCTGATAGGTCGAAAAATGTCCGAATTCGAACATTTAGCTTGCCATATATGGTAAAAACTTCACTGTTTGGACGGCTCCAATAGTCCAACATAACACTGATAATACAAAGTACATACTCTCTCCTCAAGTTATACCACTGTTTGTAACACAACGTGGGCTCGCGCGAAAAATCAAAATGGCCGCGCTTGTAAAAGGAACCAAATTTTGAAGGTTTATTTAATACTTTACAATTGACGTTCTTATCCGGTAAAATGCTTGGTGTTGGGCACATCATGGTTGCTGTTGGATTGGTCGCAATTCTCCATGCAGGGTACTCCGCGGTTCAATGTAAGTCGTTTTTACATCGCAATATAAAATCAGTTTATATTTGATGGTTGATCGTTGGAGTACTTTGTCTTGGACCTCATGTTGCATGTACATTGTTATCACCACCAGCCGACTGTACATGTAATTCTACCTAATTGTTCATGCTTGCTCGTTTTCGTTTTCTTTACTTATATCTACTAACTTGTTTAAGCAGTGCTGATCATTTTGGTTAGGAAAATCTGATTTCTGTACTCATGTATACATTTACTGACTTAGACATTCATCTCGACTCGGCAGGCAATCGAACATTCGGTAACCGAACGTAGTCAAACTTAATAGCGGTAACTTAATGGTATTCGCCCGGGGTGGGTAGTCCCATATAGTTTAGGTAGGGGTATGCCAAGTGCTGGGTTCGCGAAAGTCCTACCCTTTCCTAGAGTAACTTTTGAAAATTTTGTGACCCTATACCAGAGTACCCTTACGATCTTTTGAGTTTTGTATTAAAATCTTTGTCCACTGACTGATCCTGTTAAAGGGGACTCTATACTAACCAATTTTCTCCAGTTACTAGATCCTATCAAAGAGTAAATGGCTTGAAAACCGTACCCTTTCCATAGGCACATACCCTTATAGCCAATATACAGTACACGCTTTTTTTTGCAAGAACAAACTTTATAAGAACACCCAGCACCTCAAGTTGTAATTTCTTATTGTTAACAATAACTAAGCAAAGAATTTGCTGTTACTTTAGGTCGAACATACTTCAAACTGCTGGAGGAAGATTTTGCAGGTTTACCAAGTGATGTAAGTATTGACTTGTCACATACATGTGTAATATCTGAATCACCTAACTCAAAGATATGAATTATGGGATTTTATGAATTATAGAAGTTTTTCTCTTGTGGAAATAATCACCTAATTATAAAAAATAATGTCTGTTAGCCATTTTATTTTCTACCTTTGAAATCTTAGATTTGCAAGGAAAAATAAACAACTATAAATTACATGTACATATACCATAAGGTTGCTAGTCTAAGGTCGCTTTCCAATGTTTTACCCTGTCTTGAAGGTCCAGCCACTCAATTCTTAAATGGTATCTAGTGGATTTTAAATGTTGTACTACGGGTATTAAAGGTAAAGTGCTCTGACAAATAATTATCCCAAATAATACCTTCTGAGCATTAGCCATTCATCAAATTGAACGGGTAACCAGTAAAGTTTGGCTGCTGAGCACTACTAACCATATTATATTATTAGTGCTTTAACTTATCACTTTTAGGCCACTATATATATTTATATGCTTTATAGTAGTGCTCATCACATGTTCTTGGGTTTGTGGTATCTTATACTTAGCATTTGACAGATCTTTCTGCTCTGTATAAGTTACTGTCTTGTACTTCTTGAACTCTTGCAGATTGTCTGGCAGTGTATTACTGGTCTTATCCTTGGTTGTCTTGGTGCAGTGAAAGTTGCTGGAGATTTTAAAGAAATCAAAGCAGCCGCAGAAATGGCTAATAAGTATGTCAAAAAGTGTTTATCAACATAACAGTTACAGTATCTTCTCCTTATAGTACCAAATGAATATCTAAAATTAATAATAACAATAATGAATATATTAAATAATATTAGTAATAATAATAATAATAACAATGAACATAGTTGAACACAATGGTTTGACCAAGAACATATACAGTGCATCCTCGATTATCCAAACAGGCTGAACTCAGTTTAAAGAAATGCATGTAATGACCAAAGTTGGTGTTCACATAATTGGGGTTTGGATCTCTAGTCAAGGTAAGGATAAATGAGGATGCACATGTAACATTCTTTTAGCCCATCAATTTGATCAGAAATACATCAATGAGAGGTTTTAAAACACTTAAAATAATTTGGAATTTTTGGATTGTAAATGGTTTGACAATTCAAACAATCATGTGTATGGTTTCATACAGTTGGTTCTTCTAAAGAGACTGGAGTTGTCAATATATTTTCATGATCTACATCAGATTCATTGTGCTAACAAAATCTTTAATGTAGTTACTATATAAATTTTATGAGTTTGTATAGTTTTAATTCCATGTAATTCAGGTCACTAACATCGAACACAATTAAAATGTTGTGATTGAAAGACTTAAAATTAACAACAGCAATTTTGATTGTTAAGTATTTTCTAAATCCACAAACGAGATACATTGTAGTTCGCAGGTCTCTAAAAAATTCAACGTGATCCACATGTATGTACCAGATACCAGATAGTGGTTACAAATGATTAAATTTGTTCCAACAGGAGCTGGGATTCACTAGGAAACAGGCCATCATTCTACACCTTCACCCATAGAGGAAAGGCCATGTTTTCTAATTTGCCTCAGAGCAGTGATTGGTGACAGAACAGAACAAAACAGAACTTCAAGAATCACCACATAACAAGAGACATCTAGCTGAAGTGTTGTCACTTTAACGGGCTGGCTATTTGACTTTTGAGGGGGGGATGGGCTTTTTAAAAACTAATTTCTTTGCTTAAAATAAGAAAAACTCCCTGTTGCAGTTGGTGAAAACATATACTGCAAGGGGATGAGGATTGGCAGGAAGAACAAAAAAAAGGCTGAATTTCAAAGTGTAAGAACTTCGTCTTAAAACTCTGGAAATGGCCAATCTAGAGATCCAAGTTTTCCAGATTTTCTGGGGAAAAAACCTAGATCCTTCCCTGGTAACTTTGGTTACAAACCAAGAATTAAAAAAATGTTTTTACTAGCTATTTCAGTGACTTTGTAATCACTGAAAAAATCCTGTTGGCCATCTATACAACAACAAAAAATGTTGCAAGCCAATATCCTTTGAAAAAAGTTTCATTCTGACCAGAAAAAGCCCCCCCCCCCCCTCCCTTTTCAAAAGTGAAATGGTTGGCCCCTTCAACAAGCCTGGTCAGGCATGGCAGCTAACCAACTTTCTTTTTTACTTGGCAAAAAAGCCCTTTTGTACCTGGTCCAAAGCTATCTTCTGAACTAGAGATCTCTAATAAAACCTCTTCTCTAATAAATCCTCCAGAAGTTCTGAAACTAAATATTCCTCCTTGTGATAGGGCACATACATATATCTCATGAACATTCTGAACTAAAGTTAAGTTTTAAAAACGCAGCTTTGCTGTAAGATATCACTTACTAGGCTACAATAAGTTTGTGCTCAGTCTATAGGGTATCCAGTAGTTGCAATACATTACACATTCATTTATGTTGTTACTATGAAATGCTGGTTGCGTACCAAGCACAAATAAGTACAAGTAGTAGTTTCCATAACAAGTTTTTGTTTTTTTGCTTATCTCCTATTGTGTGTTTCTTAATTATGTTTTTGCTCCAATAAAATAATATTTGTTTTGCTACATACTGTAAATGTGTTATACTTATTAAGAAATCCTAATAAATTGTGTAAAGCTCTCAATCTGGACTGGTCATGTTTTGAACAATTCTGTTGTAGTCAGTAGTAAGACAATTTTTAAGTTCAATGCTGACACCAATTAAGTTGCTCTAAATAGTTCTAACATGTTCTTTGGGTCGATTTGGATGCAAAATCATGTAGAAACATTAAAAGAGCGGTTTCCAATGACCTCATTTTTTTAATTAAAAATGCATTATTTCGCAAGATGGAGGGGAGTCATCAAAATAGTAAGTTGCTCCAAATCCAATTCTAACATGTTCCTTGGGTCCCCTGGGATGGACAATCATGCAGAAACACAATAGCAACGGTTTACATTGGCCTAATTTTTCAATTAAACTGCATTGTTTCTCTAGAGTGGGGAGGAGGGGGATCATCGAAACAGCCATAATAGTAAGTTGCACTCCAATTCAAACATGTTCCTTGGGTCCCCTGGGATGCACAATCATGCAGAAAGATAAAAAGAACTATTCATTGATCTCATTTTTCAGTTAAAATATGCACTAATTCTCTAGAGTGGAAGTCATTAAAACTGCTAAAATAGTAAGTTGCTCCAAATTCAATTCTAACACGTTCCTTGGTTCCCCTGCCGTGATGCACAGTTATGCAGAAACATGAAAAAACGGTTTCCTGGGACCTCATTTTTCAATTAAAATTATGCATTGTTGGGGTAGAGGTTCATCAAAACAGCCGTAATAGTAAAGGGCTCCAATCTGTTTCTAACACGTTCTTTGGGTCCAGTTGGATGCACTATCAAAACCATGCAGAAACACAAAAGGAACGGTTTCCATTGACCTAACTTTTAATGCAAAACTATGCATACTTTCTCAAGAGCGGGAGGGAAGGGCTGAGAACATCAGTTAAAGTGCCTACGAAATGAAAATTTTTATTACCTCGGTGGATAGACCTTGCTAAATGCAGTGAAAAAAATTATAAAACATTTGTCTGAATCAGTTAAAACCATTTTCCTGTATATCAGTTGCTAGTTTTCTTGCTTACGCCTTTCAAAAAACTTCTAAAATATACATTTACAACAAACGAAGAAAGATATGCTCATTGAAAGCTCAGGCCCGTTGGAGTCGGTCGAGTTAGTCAGGCCTTGCCCGCACCAACTTTTGAGCCTGGTAGCACTTTATTTTTAATGAAAAAATGCGAACTTTCTAAGATCAAAAGTGTTTATCTTAACGTACAGTTACTGATAAGTGCTCATTCGGTGATGCCAGCAAACAATGCAATAAGTGAGTAAGTCGGCTGAAAACCTCTTATTAGCCGTGTGCGAGGTCCGTACGGGAAGTTATGGACCGAGTTTTTTCCTTCCTTTTATGGCCCAAGCGCGAGGGCCATGAAAACAGGAAGGAAAAAACGAGGTTCAATAACTTGCCGTACAGACTGAGGAAGCTTTGTTGATTATTCTGGTTTTGAAATGAGCTAGCGGTCCGTACGCTTACTTACCGACCTGGAATTGACCAATCACAACACGCGGAATCATTCAGCCATATAATAATAGCGCTTATTATATGGCTGACTGATTTCGTGTGCTGTAATTGGTCAGTTCCAGGTCTGTAAGTAGCCGTACGGACCTCTAGCTCTCGATCACTTTTCAAAACCAGAATAATCAACAGAGCAATATAATAAACATCTTATTAGCCTCGTTGCTCAGTCGGTACGGCCAATTCTGGATCCTCGTTTGTTCCTTCCTTCCTCAATGGTTCTTAAACCCATTCTGCCTGGGCTTCTGAGGGTGGAAATTCAATGTGGTAGTAGAGAATCATAAACTAATTAATTTGGTGTATAGTAGTTTAATTGGCTTATGATGTCATCAATACGTCATAATGACGTCATAACTGTCAAAGTTATCGATTTTACAAAAATTTTCATATCAAAAAAGAAAAGCTAAGAGTCGTTTCTGACTCAAAAAAATCAACAAATACACGGTACAAAAGGTAATTGGAACTCCCTTTCTAATATTTGCGTTCGACGTTAGGAGAACGCCATCCTAATCTTGGGTTCCCTGTCCTTTTCATGCGTAAGGATTGTCGATTTTTTTTGGGGGGGGGAAGGTTGTACAAAATCTGCGCCATTTTGAATAGTTAAATCAATGCGCGCGCAACTTTTTTAGATCAAGAGCTGGATAAACCCAGACTCTTCTCTTCCGCGCATGTCTGGCTTCTCGGTCGAAGATTTTGAAAACCCGCTGACGCGGTGAAACGTGGGCTCTGGGGTCGAGATTTTTGCTGGACAAACGAGATCGATCGAGGTGTTAGTCAGTGCAGCTGGACCCAACCGGCGTTTCAGTCACTGGAGAAGGGAAAACAACGGCATGTTTCAAAAACCTCCAAAATAACAAGTTGTATTGTGGCGTTGCGATACTCGATAGCTTGTTTCAGTCACTGAGGTTTCGCAAGTGTTTTGTAAAGATTGTTTGTGTGTGGGAATATGATTATTTGCAACATTCCTGGATAATTTTTCAGCATTGTTCGACCGTGACCGCAGTGAGTCGGGTTTCAGCCACAGACAATTTTTATAGTAAAGTAAGCTATCGAGTGATCGCGTTTTACAATCATTGTCACGATTTTATCTTGTCTGTGTTACAGTTTGAACGGGCAAAAAGTTATCAAGTAATACTTTGTTAACCTAATTGTCAAATGTCCTCAGCAACCTCATTTGTTTTAATCTCGCAACTCTCCCATGACTCAGCCAGTCTTGTTTACATTTTGAAAATCATCGGAACGGAAATAGACTACAGAGGCAAAGTCGTAAGTAGAGTTATCAAAATTTTACGTTGTGTGGTGCAAGGTTTTTTAAAATCAATTACACATATATATGGCGGTGCTCTGGTCAATTTGCATATGTGATGATGAGTGTCTAAAACTGTTATTGTTGTTGTATTAAACAACGGTAACTGAACTGACCCAGGTTACAGTCTAGGAGAAATGAAGGCAAGTGCCAATACCTCAAGTTTTTTTGAAAAGATTGTCGAACGCACTTCATTGATCTGTGATTACTTTTAGTATCTAAGATTATCGAGACAGGCTTCGAATCGTAAATTGTAATGCCATTTATTTGAAACGATCAAATTTTCACATTTTTACTTACATATATATTCGTCAACACTAACAAAAATTCTTTAAACTCATCCTAAGACTAAGAATGCTAACATTATGTTCTTTTGGACAAACTTTTTGTCAGTTCAGCATTATTCATTAAAATAATGCTATCATTGAGTTTATCTAAATCCAAAAAAGAACTCTATCAATATACTGGACTCATCCAATGGAACACTTGCGGGCTTGTGGCACTTAGTTTCGACTGGCTCCGCCACTGAAGAACTTTGATCTCGTGTGCATTCAGTCAAAGTGCTGGGCTCTTCCGGTGGAACGGTCAGTTCGCACTCGGTTTCGACTGGCTCTGGCAGGGAAGAACTTTGGTCTCGTGAGCATTCATCAGTCAATGTGCTTGGGTTTTCCGATGGAACAGTCAGTTTGCACTCGGTTGTCATCGGTTCTTCCGGTGGGGATCTCTGCTCTCGTGCAAGATCCAAAATTGCATTGCAAACCTAAAAACGAGACGAGCTTATTAAAATATATTTTCTTGTTTTACAGCAGGCTGTCAGTTCTCATCATTTACTGCCAAATTTTAAAAGAGCACGTATGTCGCAAATGGCAAAATGATCTCCGAACACTACTTCCGCATTGGCAAGATTTTATATTAACAGTTCTTTCAGCAAGTGTTGTTTTTTCATTTTTGTTTTCAAGAGATAAAGCGACGAGTAATTGTATGATGGCCCATTGACGCCATAGCGTTTCTCACGAGTTTTTCATTTTTAGTTTCTACGCCTTTTTTTGAATATTTATTCGATTACGAGCTAGATTGTTTTATATTTAGCCATTTCACTTTTCTTTTTCTAGGATAACCGAAAAGACTCAAGTAAACTCAGGTTAACTACAGTAAAGTGAGACTAAACTAAACTAGAAAAATTAATTTAAGAAAACTGAATTCCATGCAGGCCCATGGAACGGCCGCTATATATAGCCCACAAACCAATCTTTGCTTGGTCAGCGGTAGTGCAATGATTTTAGTAATGGCGGTGCGTATCAGAAACCTAAGGATGGCAGCAGGATCACTTTTAAAAGATACCTTGGCTGCATTCATCAGACAGAATCAATGTCCCAAGCTTACCGCTTCGTTCACCAGTTGCATCACAGTTTGTTCGAGTCTTGCGTTGTTTTCTTGCTCTTCGAGTTGCTCTTCAAGTTTCTGTTGAAGAAAAACAGACAGTCAAAAGATAATTGATCTTTTGTGTCAAAAAGAAATATCCAACCTGGAGATTAGGGCTTACATATAACACGTGTTACAAACCTCAATTTTCTTTCCTGCTTCCTCCAGTCTCATTTTTCCAACATATACTTCAGCTGGAAAGGGCAGATGGTGAAACATAAGAATCAATCTGAGCAAACAAACTTCAAATCCGAACCTAAAGGAGGCTCACTAGTTTGAATCCATTAAAAGGAGACAAGGGGCAAGACAAGCGTCCAATGACCCTTTTTGGGACGGGATGAGTAAGGGAGCGTTCATAATTTATGGGTAGGGGGGTATGGGGGTTTTAAAATATGCAAGAATGTTTTCGTGCGGCCCCTTACTAATATATAAGAAATTATATCCATACCCCGAAAAGTTACCGAAACAATGGATGATTTTCCCCCCAAAACCCCCGTATTCCTCTTCAATAAATAATGAATACCTTCGAAGTTCTTCGATTGGCAAACTAACTTAGTGTCATCTTCTTTTTCTGCTATGTTTAGAGTCGAGTTTTTCTCGTGCTGCCCTTTTTCATCTCTGCCCCTCCCAAACGCGTTTCTGTACTCGGAAGACGAGCAATTCAAAATTGCATAGCACTCTTTTTACCATGCAATGTCCAATAGGGTGAGTGGAATGAAAAATTGTTACCCGATATTTTCTACTCACCGTTCAACATTCTGACTTCTTCATTTTGTCTTGGCCGTCTAGCAGGCACAAACTTGCCGTTCACTACCGACCTGGCCCTGGCCAAAAGGGCCGGTCTTAACAGCGTGTGTCCTGCAAAATGATAAGGAACATATAATCATATACGATACCAAACCCTTTGCAAACTATAACGATGTTTAGACAGCCTTTGCCGCACTCATTTGCACGAGTGGAAAGTACTAACTGTGATTAAGAGGACGCTAATGATGCCAAAACAATTAGAAAAAGATTTATGCAACGCAAAAAACAGACAGGTTGCAAATACAATAAGAAATACAAAAGATTTAAATGCACAACACAGTTTAATAAGCCTTGTCACGCCTGCACTGACGAACGCTATCCTGGAAACAAATTCTTATTTCCATATTTTTGTGCAGTATTCAAAGTAGAAAGGTTTTCGCCTTTCGTCAGGTTCTCAGAGTGTTCTTAACCTTTTGACATTTTTCAGATCGCGTGGTTAAAAAAATGGTTCTGGCGGAAAAACGCAGATATTCGAGTTTTAACTGAACGAAGCACTTACTCTGCTCATGAGCTTCTTTGATCCTGGCTTGTACCAAAAGCTCCTGGGCTACAAAAAATACAAAGACAAAAAATCTCAATTTTGACAAAGACTATTTTCCAGATATTGGATTGCTTGGAGACCTTTTTCACTCAATGTAATTACTTAGAAGAGTCAACTAATTTTGCCTATCCCCAAAACTACCAAACAAACAAGCAAAAAAATAAATACATAAACAAACAAGCAAAACAAATTAACAAACAAACAAACACACATGTCAGTGATATTGATTACAAGTAGGTCAGTTCTCAAACCTAATAGCCACGAGGGATATTTAAATGCCCTCTAGTTTACAGTAGCTTTTATTATATAGCACTTTTCAGCTAAGTAATGCTTGCAGTCCCCACCGGTCCAGCTGAATATCCGTGTAAGGAAATGTTTCATTATATTCCTACCGGTCTCCAGCCGAGCCTGTTCGGATTCGTCCCTGGGTCTTCCATCTGGGACAATCTCGCCGTTGAAGCTGGATGCGGCACCAGCTCGCAAAGTAGTTTGAAATTCTGAAATAAAGACAGAACACAAACTTTTGTGTGAGGGAAGCCAGTGCCTTCAAAAACAAAATTTTGAGATACTCATATTGTTCAGATAAAAAGTGAGTGATATGCATTTAGGATATAATTCAATAAGCAATCGAAAAAGAACTTGAAGAAAATTGTAAGAAGAATACTTTATCAAGTTCATTCCAAAAATCCCGCTGCCTAATTTTTTACCTCATCCACCCTGTGCTTTGTTTGACATTTATTTTTGAATAACTCTTCCCATGAAGATCAAATTCGCAAAACTGCTGCATCGCCAGATACTGGATTTCTTATACATATTATTTGTATCTGACACAAAAGATTTTCCGAAGAGTTTTTGATATAGATTATTTTACATAAACTTTTTGCACAAAGTTAAAATAGTTTAGTCGTGATAACTGTCGTCAGCGTTTGGCGAACACATTTCGACTTCGCAGACGTTCAAACGTTCAACTACATGGCAATCTGTTACCTACCGCATGTTTTCTTGTCTGCTTCCATAGTTTAATGAACTCGGTTCTGACAAAAATATTTCAAAGTTTGTTAAATTTGCTCAGTGAAAAAAATATGACCTTTACTCTCATAAAAAGCAACGGTTCTGTTTTTACTCTTGTTTACTGGTTGCCTTGTAACGGACGCGTTTTGTTACTTAGAGACAAGAGCTGCGCGCGGCCTATTTTTTTTAACTCAAGTCTCAACGTCAGTTTGAAGCGCGCGGAACTCGAAAGTTAGCTTTGTAGGGGCCATAGTAGTTATTTGCATGTTCAAATTGTACAGAACTAGAAGCCCTGTCTGGGTTAGTACTGGGTTATTGGATTGTACAGCAATGAGAATTAAGAATGCAGCAGGATGAAGATAAGACCTTGGAAGTGATGGTGTGTGTGGTTCGAGATGGGACACTTATCGATCAGCGAAAAGAAAAACATCTTAATGTAAAATATTCTTACCGGAGTTGCATTTCTTGGCCATTAGTTTGTTCTCACTTGAAGAAGATAGTCATTTTGGGAACATTTGGTGAGAACTTTTGATGAAAACCATAGCAATTCCGGCCAAAAATATCATTCGATTGTATTTACAGCCTACTAACCCGGCTGTGGATTCGCGAATGTACAGCTGAATTGTCAGCTCACTACCAATGAGTGGCCTCAGCTCAAACCAAACGCAGCGTCTTTGATAGTTGTCTATTCGAACTCATAGGTACTAGGAAGTGCTATGTCAATTTTTTCCAACGTTCCAAGATATAGAAAAGCCTTGTTACTAGTAATAAATGTATGTTTTAAATCTAATCTGGTTTAAATATCATTTAAAAATATTTTTTAAAGATCTGATTTATTTTTAAAAAAAAAAACATTTTTAAAGAACATTTAAATGAGATCAGATACAACGGTTTTAAACCGCATTTGTTTTCGTGATGACTGATCGCCTTTCAAACAAAATCTTAATAATGTTATAGTTTATGCCTTTGTTTATTTTCTGTTTCATTTTATCAACGTGAATATTATAGTTGAGACTATTTATGCACTATTCGTGGGCAATAGTTTTAAAAAATCAACCCGAAAAATGGATGAAATTTTCACCTCGTAAACAAAGGCCTAGCCCCGACTAGACCCCTACCCCGTTTAAAAGCTGGTCGAAAAAGCCGAGTGTTAAACAAACGCAGTGTGCGTTTAAATGAGAAAATGCTGTGTAAAGAGTTGCCAAGTTAATACATACATGTACTGTGCCGAAGTTTGAGAAGGAAAAAAATTCACAAGTTGTAACACCGTTTGTTTGCCGGCCTCTGCTCGTGCAATAAGTCAACCACTCAAATCAATGCTAGGCAGTGCCCAGATTTTGCTCGGCAACTTTTGAACAACTTTTGGAGTTTCGAGCAACTTTTTTTTCAGTATTAGCAACTTTGGACAATTTTTGTTTTTTATATGCAGCTTTTGAGCAATTTTTGACCAAGTTAAAGGTTTTCAGCATGCTAGAGGTTACGACTTGATACAAAACTTCAAACTAAACGCACAGGCCTCAGGCACTTGTCTTGGATCGTTAAAACACTGTTGGTGACTCAACCAAGCTCTGTCTTAGCAGAAAGGGCTTTTAGCCTCCTGAACAATGATTTAACTCACTACAAGAAAGGGCCCTTGAAGATTAACGTAAAGCTTCTGTTATGCTTCGATTCGTGCAATAACACAAAGGAGCTGTAAAAGTTTAATTTCGTGTGAGAGACATTGTATGAGTTGAGAAACTCAATAAACGGAAGACATGAATGAGTTGTAGACTTAAAGCAGTGCCGTCTCTCAATATAATTTTCATTGGTACGTCTCAGCCTGTCTACCAGAACGGCAGAATTGAACATTTCTCTATAAAAGTAATCACTTCCCCTCCCCCCCCCCCTTCCCTCCAAGGGAAAATCCTGTCTACGCCCCTGTATAGCATTGTTGAATGCATTTCGCAGAGTTGTTTTGTTCCGGTCAGGTAATCCCACATACCCTTCAGCAGGACGTCTAATGAACTATCAGAAGTTTTGTTCCGTTCAGTTTTCTAACACACCCCATATCTGTCGGCGAGTTTATGAAATGCGTTGGCAATTTTTTATAGTTTTTTTTTCAAACTATGTACCTAGAAATTATTAAGAAGTGGCTGGCGGACGAACTATATTATAAAGCTTTTGATAAATGTCTATTGTGAGATATCTCGAAATTTAAGCAGCAACTTTTTGGATTTTGACAATTTTTAGCAACATTTTTGTTCTTTGAGGAGCAGCTTTTCTTGTATTTACCAGCACAATCTGGAAAAGCCTACTCGATGCTGTCTATATCGGTGCCTCGATGAGATATTTTGGAAACTATTTTTTAAAAAAAATAAGCAAACGAAGGCCTTATACCTTACATATGTTTTACTAAAAACATAAATCTCGTTCTACCTTCTTCACCCTACTCCCCCCCGTCCTCCCTCATTTAACAACGGTAACTGAACTGACCCAGACTACAGTCTAGGACAAATGAAGGTGAATGCTAACACCTTAAGTTTTTTGAAAAGATCGTCGAACGTACTTCAGTGATCTGAGATTACTTCTAGTAATAACAATTTTTTTATTTTTAAAGAAATTGAGTATTACAAACAGAATTTTCAGTTTCAGCGAACCAGCTGATCTGGCTCCATGACGTCACGGGAAAAATCTGTTATTATCGCGTCCGACTCTCGCTGAAATTTAATAAATTTTTGAATGCAAGATTGAGACAACTCATTTGTAAATAAACCGAAATAAACAACAACCGACACGGTAGCGAATTTTTGTTCGTTCTCGTGAACTTTGATCGCGCACAGAAAAGCATGCTTTGGGACTGGGAATGACAACAAGTTTTTCCCGCTTTCTCGCACCTAATTGGCTAGTTTCATAGTCTCAGTATCAGCTGCAGAAGAACCTGACTTTCACATTTTACTCAAATTCCTAGCATCCTAGCCTGGATTGTTCTTAGCTTGTTCTTAATTTTTGGCCAATATCGACCCTCGTTGTTCTTATAACATTGTTTTTATAAAAAAAGTGTGTGCTGCATTACAAGCCACCCCAGTAGGCTCCCCAGCGGCAAGATTGTGCACTTCCGGGATTAACATGAAAGCGAGGCCTGTAGCCACGTACGCACGCGCACGGAGAACCGGTCGTGCTGCGCATAAAGGAAGTAGAGCCGCTGATCGATCTTTGTTATGTGAAAGCAACCAGTTTCGTTGGGAAAATGCAAAATGTGACAATAACACGACTTTTCTGATTAGTAGATCAGAGTGTACCTATTTCTACAGAAATATACTGTTTGAGCCCGTCTTCCTACTCTGAGCGACTTTGGATTGCGGCATTTGCACCGCGGATGGCGGCAATTGTAAGTTTTGAGTTGTTCGACTTCTATCATTTACGTAATGATAGCATAGCTTGAAGCAGGTAACCTGCGTATTACAAATCTAGCGATTGCCGAGCTACAAAGATAAGATTGTTAGTGATAAGTAAGAAAATTACATTTCCAAATGGCTTAGATGGGGTTATATATCAGAATCTTGTGAAATAGCGTTTGATGCAAATTGTGTTGGAGTTGACAATTGTAGTAATGTTTCTCGAGTTTTGCAATTGTTGTTTTCGATGACAGTATTGTTTATGAACAAGTTAAACAAAGCACTGTAAGGTGATATAAATCTGTTGTTTTTGTGGTGCTGTTTCATTACGCACGGCTTCTGGCTGCAGTCTTGGAAAAAATAACTTGTAGAGCCCAAGATTTAATTTCACCGTTGTCCGAGTAATCCACTCTTTCCCATTAGTTTCCTTGTTACTACAAGTACAGTCTGCATGTTGGTTGTTCACTGGTCTTTTGAGGGGCAAAGTCTTCATAAAACATCGCAGCCCTTAGTGTGCTTTGCAGTACCACTTTGTATTCTTCAGACAGTTACAATGCTTTCTTAGTTTGGATGAATGGATTGAATGAATGATGGAATGAATGAATGGAGCTTGTAGTACTAAAATAGGTGAACAGCACACTTACAGGTTTTAATTACTCACTGGGTTTGTGGTGGAATGGTATCTAGGGGTTGGAAAACTGGCGGCCAGTGTCATTACTAAATGTCGATTATAAAATTGCAACAAAAGCTATAGCTAGAAGACTAGAAAA
>JAOBRG010360129.1:0-12680 GCA_027574985.1 Umimayanthus nakama
TTCACCGAATAAAAGAACAAAGACATGAGGCATTGTCGTTTATTTGGGGAAAATTGTCTGGTTTTTAAGGGCAGCACCGGTTTTTAAGCTAAGCTCGCACCGAATGCCCTACAACTACCGAAAGTTAGTTAAAACGGTAATGATCTGTAAAGTACATGCAAGACAGTTCTTTCAGCTGAGCAGTATACAATATAAGCTGTATGTTTAAGCAAATTCTAAATATAGCTCGGAAAATCGCTCTATTGATAACTGCAACGCTTTGTAGCACTGGTAGTGAAATGTTCTCCCTATCTTAGTTTGAAGTTTCCCCTCATGCCCGCCCGCGTCTCTTCACGCACGCACGCACATACATACACAAACACACCTACACCCCCTCCCCCCAGCTTGACCAGTTTCCTTGAGTGTGTTGGAACTAAAATTAAACCTTTACACTAACCGCCTGAACACAACCAGAACATCTTGTAATCTTGAAGTTTGCGAAACTGCTCTGAATCTGAATCATCAATAAATCAGAAAACAGAAAGATTGGTTAAGAGGACAGATCTACCCCCGGTTCACTATTAACTAGTTTTTCTTCTGTATTATGCCAGTTGCCGTATATGCTAGACGGAGATTTGAAGCTATGCCACACAGATGCGGTGAGTATAACAAACCTGCGCTCAACCACACATCAGTATCGAAACGAAAAAGTATTAGTACAGGTGATCGAGTTCAATATGGAGTTAACTTGCACGAGTGTGTTTTTAGGAGAACCAAAGCTGCGTGAGCCCGTTGTCATATCACGCCACTATCTTAATGCGCGTGACACCGGGACGTTATTGGTCTACTTTAAATAGCGTTTTTTCTGGGCCAATCAGATTGTATTGTTTTGTAGTTGTTTGTGCACGGAGTTCCGAATTTCTGCACGGAATTACACATTTTAGCACAGAATTACAAAATAGTTACACTTCTCTTTGCCAATTAATCAGAATCAATTAATTTTTCATGTATGTGGTTAATTGTTATATTCGCACATTGTCGTTCAAGCAACGTTGGTTTTATTACACCTTCAACACGTTCTTGCAAAAAGGCAATTTTTCGTGACGTCAGTGTTTGTTTTATAGTATTGTTACGTTTGACTCATTTGCAAAAGTTGGCATATACTCAAATTGGATGGATCACTGTGGAAGAATGCTTTACGGCTTCTCTTTGCTTAATGAAAATAGTAGAACACGTTGCACAAACGTTCTTAAAAAAAGAAAGTGGGCAAAGCATTCTGGTAGTGGTAGTATGTGATGCAATCATAGCTGAATTCAAGGTTGATAGTTTTGGAAAAACAATTTTCAAAAACAGCAAATTGAATAGCGTTTTCTTATACTGAAGGCAACATTTGCCGTCAGCCATACAATATCTGTATCAACAGAATGTTAGATAAACAAACTCCTTTGGGGAAGGGGGGACGGGCAGTCCCCACAGTTAAATTAAAACGAGGGAGAACTTGTAAATAGAACACTTATTGCATTTTCCGAGTTTCGAGTTGTTAATTAATTAATTGCTTAGCTGCAGTTAAACTGCATCTGCGTCACTGGCAACATTTATCTATGCGATAGTACATTTTTGCGTTTCTTTCTACAGATAATTCGTCACATCGCGAGAAAGCACAACCTTTGTAAGTATTTGAAAGATACATTCTAACGATGGTTCACTTGATCTTGTCGGGGGGCGGGTAGGGTAGATTGAAGTATGTTTTTGTACAAGACCATTCTTCGGCAAAACCATTTTAATAACCTTAAAACCAGCAATTTGTTTTGCCTGGTTCGATTGCCGACTTTTAAAAAAAAAGTTCTTTCACACCCCCACCTCTCTCTCTAACTAGAGTAAAAGAGAAGTGGAGAACAGCTAACAATTTTGTTTCAAAAAGGGAGAAAAGGCTGACGACTTTAAAGTTTTTAATGTCGAGTTTTGCATACAGTATACGAAGTTACATTTTATTATATTTATTGATAATGAACCCAATTTGTAGGTGGTACGACAGCTGAGGAGCAGGACAGGTGTGACATGATAGAGCAGGAGGTAGGGGGAACTTTGTATCAACTCTTCTTGTCCGTTGTAATTCCCTCTCGGACCTCTGGGAAGGAAATGAGGGGCGCGCAAATGGTTGTGGGAAGGACGTGCCCCTAAAAGCGACTGGGTGCGAGTCCGCCCTGCACCTGTAAACCTATCATTTACTGATTGAAAACTTTATATTTAAACGTGAATACTCGCTTTTTTTATTAATGGTCGGATTTTTAATCAATTAAAAGGTATTAAAAGGAGCCGATGGTGCGATGGCGTCATGGTTGATGCACAATAACTAAACATGTGTTTTTACCGTAAAATTATGACATAACTTTTTGGTAATTTTTTCTGCTCAAATATTTATAGAAATACGTATTTTGGCGAATCAATGTTTTCTTAAGTCTTCTGAGTTATTTAAATAACAGTTTTAGAAACAACAGCGACATTGGCTGTAGAAATTGCCGTCCTCCCACCCCTCCTCCCTCAAGAATTGTAATTAAAGTTTACAACACTCATGATCACCTGTGCTGTTAAACAGAATGATCAAGAGTTGTCCTATCATGTAATGGACATTCTCTATAGTAAATTTCGTTGGGTTTTGTACCGCAGCAGTTTATTAAATGGTAGGTTTTACTGTAGTGACGTCATGAAAATAAAGACGAAACAAAGCGATGAGCTAGTCTAAAGTATTACTTAAATGTATTAACTGCTAGTCCAGTCTTAATAGAGTTTAGTTTTAATTCGATTAATTTCAGCTTTATGTTGTTCTGAGGTAAATTTGACGCTTTTGTGTGGTCTTGCAGGTCATGGATCTGAGGGGCGGGTTCATTAAGTTGACCTACTTCACCGACAACTTTGTAAGTAAGCTCAGTGCTATTCGACGGGGCAATTTGATTCGTCAAAGAATGTGAGACATGGCGAGAATGATTGTATCGATGACAATGGCAATGAGTGTGACAACATGTGACAACAGTCACGAAGTTAATGCCAAAGATATCACCAACACCAATGACAGTTACAGAGAGGCTACAATGACATTTATCGTAACCTTAACCCTAAAAGGCATGAAGTAAAAAAAGTTACACAAGGACATAAGGTTGAGGGGGGAGTCAATTGGACCCCCTCCCCCTCAACTTTTGACACCTTTCATTGACTTGATATTTGTTATCTATAAAGAACTATTACTGCACTTTCAGTTTATCGAATCCACGTGGTGTTTAATTGGTTTCCATGGCAAATAAATCAAAATAATTGACGTCACTGTGACCGCCATCTTGGATTTTTGAATTTTCCGATTTATGAATTGAACACTGAAAATGATGAGAAAACAACATTTAAGGATTGGAATATACAAAATTGTATTTAGGCTATAATAGTCGCACTTTTAGTAAAAAAATTGCACTTTTGTAAGGAGCACACGGGTTGCATGACTTATTATGATGACGTCATCAGTCATGACGTCACCTATTTAGGGTCAAAAGATGCGTCAACAAACATGGAAGAGAACTTGTGCCAAAGCTTTTCGAAATCAAGGAGCAAAAGTTTTAAGCCAAAAAATCGAGGGGGGAGGTCAGATTGACACTTCCTCCCCCCTCCTATGCCTTCTAGGGTTAAGATTTAATTATGAGTGAGAGTTTGGCTTTAAGTACAGCTTTGTGTTAGGAATTCGAAAAATCGTTATAGACTCAATAGTATGGCCTTACTCTTGTTCACTTTTGACCGTTAGTTAGTATTGCCCTTCCCCGGTCCTATTATGAGTTTGCACCTTTAAGGAGGAAGCAGTGAAGCAGTACACCACTAACATGAAAACCGGAAACTTGAAGCGCTACACAGACTTTCTTGGCTCTTACAACTTCTTTGCTGGCGACAAGGTAAGTTGCCATGGTAAATCTGAAGCATATGAATTATTATTTTTTGATTGCAAGTTAGCCCAGTCTATTTGATCTGTTTTGTGTCTTTTCATTCAATAGTTCTTTTTAGCTAGGCTGATCTTCGATAACTGGAAGACTAGTTTTGAAAAAAAAACTGTTTTTCTGCGTTGGCCAGTACGCTGTACGCATGTGGGATATGGTATTTAGCTGACGTTTCGAGCGTTAGCCCTTCGTAGGACTATATCACACAGGCGGAAAACATACCAAATCATCTTTTGTTGATTCAACTCATTTGGTCCTCAATAATGTTTCCAAACGTTTTGTTGTTATAATTAACCACCGATCTAACAGAAACTTGATCCTAACGACTGTACATTTAATATTCTCTTACTCGTTCATCAAAAGTTACAATAACAACTTCTGCAAAAGATATAAAATCTTGAACGAAAAATAGCTTGAGAATTAGATCTCTCACCAAAAAAGAACAAATAGAGGGAAACTTGTCTAGTAACCAGACCTTTTTCTTTTTATAAACGCGCGGTCATTTATTGCTCAAAATCGTGATTTAGGTGCCGTCACTGGGTGCCAGGTTACAACGTAACAGAAACAACCAAAAGCAAGTACTTCGTCAGAAAACAAAGCTCACGAACACGTTATGTACTTTGTTTTTCATCAGCTGACATTTTGTGACTTTATGATGTACGAGTATTTGGATCAGCTCCGTTCTCTTGAGCCCACGATACTGAATGACTTTGGTACACTGAAGGTGAGTTTTTAAGATCAAAGGAAACAGGTGTGGTCGGGGAAGAAATGGCGGAGGGAGGGGGGGGGGGGAGAGACAGAAAAATCAATGACACCAATTCAAAAGCAAGAAACTGGGGACCCGACTAGACTTAAATTTTGCAGGCACGAGCAGATTATCCCTGTTCCAGCAGTAACTCTACAAACAGATTTTAAAGACAATCAATAAAAAAGTGCAAGTGAACAATGCAAAAGTTAAGTTAAATCTTCAATGGCTAACACAGCTATCATCGCAATCATTAAAGTTGCACCAGAAAACTGTGTTTGTCGTTACTCACTAAAGATACGCGTTTCGGTAGTGAAGAGAGAGTTATTTGAAACCGAACTTATCCAGCTTTAATTTGGTGAATTATTACTGAGCAGAGTGCACGTACAAACACGTTAACTATGTCTGAGTAGATTTATGAACAGAACAAGAAATTTGAACGAGCAGAGCTTACTAAGGGGCGAACCATTTGATCTTTGAGAGGGGGGGAGCTTTTTTGAAAAAAACTTTGGTGAGCAGGATATTTTTTTCATGTCCCATAGTGTGCAAGAATTTTTTTTATGCAAAACACAAGCAGGAATTTTTTTTTGAACTGCAACAATTTTTTTCCCTTGGGAATATGATGCAGGATATTTTTTTTTCGTTCACCAGTTGCTGCAGGATTTCTTTTTACAAGAACTTGGCTTGCAGGGAGTTTTTTTTCGAAAAAGCCCCCCCCCCCCCCTCTCCAAAGATCAAATGGTTCGCCCCTAAAGCCTAAGCTCACCAACCGAGGGTTAGGGTTGAGGATGGGAGAGTGGGGAGAGAGAAGGTCTACAGGGACAACAGAGTCGCTTTGAACTTCATAATCCTGTTGCACTTTAGTATTCGTAGCTCCAGCTATCCACAGTACACTACATGTAACTGGTTAGACAAGCTTTCGAAGCCACTAAAATATTAAAAAGAGCCTTAATTTAACCCTAGTTTACATTTGTGAAATATGAAAGCAATGGAGCAAGCTCATGTCAGCGTTCTTTTGTCGTTACCTTTGACTCAGTAAGGTTGTGTTATACCAAGACGTGCGCATGTTTATATGTATATATATATAGAATTGATAAATAAGAAATTTCCGTGGGCCGCGTAGAGTGCATTACAAAAATGGTGCTAATTATGAATAAAATGTTGTAGAGAGTCAATTCTGCATCTATAGATCTGTTTCAAGAGAACTGGGCGGTTCTCTCTCGTCAGGTGCAAGAATACAAAATAAGATCGGAGTTCTTAACGTCTTAAGTACACGTAGCTAATTGAAGCTCAGAAAAAGTGTTTCATGCTTTTGAGGAAAAATTTCTTTGCGTGGCGGCATGTAGTTGCCAGTTATTAAGCAAGTTATTAAGCGAGTTATTATTCTTGCACCTGACGAGAGAGAACCGCCAGGTTCTCTCGAAACAGATCTGTAGATGCAGAATTGACTCTCTACATTATTTAATTTATTTATATATATGTGCGTGCCTCTGTATTTCAACTTCAAAAGTTGGAGGAGGCTAGGCGAACCCCTTTTCTAGTTGCCACTAAGATATTAAAACTAACAATTTTTGCTTTGTTTGTAGGCTTTCATGGCTCGAATTGAGGTGAGGAATTATCTTGTAAAAACTTTCCACCTTCTATTAAATCACCAATTAAAATCACTCGAAAAGTCACTTTCTATTTGAAAGCCGAGTCACCACATTGAAAAAACTTGTTTTCGTTGAAGTGTGCGTGTGCAACCTTGTCAAAACTACTGTAAATTTGCGAGAAAATTTGCTTGATGGATAATACACTATGCAGTGCTATTGCCAGTTGCTGAACCCGTTGGGAAAAGTAGAATTGAGCTTTACTTCGTGCATGACACTTCGCGCAACAAAAGAAAATTTCGAGACAACCCTTGTTAAACTAAGCAGTTCTCCGGCAACTTGTCTCGCACTGAACGCGGAGAAATTTCGGTAGAGTAACAGGGCCCTAAGTTTCTGAATCGAACCACTGAAAACGTAAAACGTTTTCACGTTTAACCTATTGCACGCTTTTTTGTATATAAGAACCAGTAAATTTTGGTCGAGCCTCACTGTTCTTAACCTTTTTAGGAAATTTCAGCCTCAGTTGCATGTTCTTAAGCTTCGTAAGATTAACAGAAGTAAGAAATAAGTCCTAAAACACTACAAAAAATATACCTAACTTGCAATCATCTAGACGGATAGCCGAATAAATCGCAATGGAAACTCGATCGATCTCATTATTTGGAGTATTTCAACGCTCGATACAGTCGAGTTTTAGGAAAATAGTAGAATTTTATTAAGAAATGTAAACTTGTGATCAAAAACCCCAGCCTGGATTGTTCTTACGTTGTTTCTTAATTTTTGGCCAAATTCGAGCCTCGTTGTTCTTATGAAATTGTTCTAGCCTTATGAAAAAAAGGTGTGTAATTGCCTCATAAGTCTCGTTAAGGCAAATAACCTCTGGGATAACCAGTAACCTTCCCTTTGATTCCCTCTCTTCTAACCAGGGCCTACCACGTGTTGCGGAGTACTTGAAGTCCGACGGCTTTGTGAACAAACCAATCAGCAACCGAATGGCCAAATGGGGCACAAAACCCCTCCCTCGTGTCCACTCCACCTGATTCCGACGCGGTTAACTATCTTCACATTTATCTCCTCAGATATTTCAGATACTTGTTCAACACTATTTGTAGTTGGACCGTTCTCGAGGAATAAAAGAACACTCAACTCACATTCTTGTTTTGTTTATTAAAATTCTTTATATTGTGTTAAATTGACTTAACCAAACTACTAGTTACAGTGTGACATGAATACTGTGAACGTTTTTGCATTACTTTCAAACGTTTTTAAAACGTCTAAAACAAAAACAAAAAATGTTGACTGCGTAATCAGACACAACTTGAAGGCCTGTGATAGCCCGTGGTTTGTGGTAAGTTCTGTTTGACTGGATAAAAAATCTAATCCACAAATCATTAAAGTGTTTACGGTTTTCAAAATTTCGTTGTACTTGTAATCAGTGACCGGCCTTCTGATTACTGTTATTTAGACTACCCTTTGCCGGACGATCTTTTATTATTGTCACCTGTTTCGTCAAGCTTCTTGGTTTACATTAAATTAAAGGAGGCCTGCACTCTTCATTTCCCTCTAGCCTACATATTTAGTGCTTATAAAATGAAGATTGCTCGTTCCTTTAGAAGAAGCAAGATGCGGGCAAACACACAACACTAATAATAAAAGAAACTACAAAAAGACCCTGTCTCTTAAGCTAATCAAACTTAAGATTGGAGAGAGTTTCTGAAGTCAGAGCCGACACTGATTTGTTCCAAGTGCCTTTCCGAAAAAGACCGCTGCACAGCGCACAAGGGCGACTGGGGCAGGCAAACAAGCATCCTCGACAGCGTTCTTACGTATAAGCTAACACCACGTATGTGACAACCGTCGTACTAAGATCTTTTGAAACATATAAAAAAGGTCGAGTTATAAGTTTGGTTTGCCTGTGCATAGATGTCTCTTTTTATGCACAGCGTCAGCAGTCTGGTGAAATGCGAATGCGCATGTGGCTAGTATCAGTATACTCTACGGATAAAATGCCATGAATGTACCTTAGTTTAAAAAAAAACAGTCATGCATGTTAGTTAGCAATTTTACAGAACCTTGTTAAATCTCTCAAAGGTTGAGGTCAAGTATATATTTTTTGTTTTAAGATAGGGCATGCTATCATTCTTAGTATTAGAGTCTGTAAGCCGTGTCGAGGGCCCACGACATTTCTCCATGGAGTATACGTGAAATCTGTTTTCCGTAAGGTCTATAATACCGACAAAAAAAGAACCTGAAAAGGCTTAAATTTCAATTGAATATCATGTTCTATAGCCCGGCCTGACCATTTGATAAAATCAGATCCGTAAATCGTTATCAATCGATAAAATCATGTTGATCGATATCGAATGTATCAGTCAATCGATAGAAGCCGATACTCAACTTTTCCTCCCCATCCACTTTTATCGATTTCATTGATTTTTACCGATATCAGCGATTTTATCGATAGACGAAAAACTTGGATTTTGGAATATTATATAAAATGCTTTTTATTCTTGGTATCACATTTCGCATGAAGCAAGAAGTCTTTACAACAGATGGATAAAAAAAACAAAGCTGAGTGTATCAAAGGTAGTTCAGTTCAATTTTTTGAAAATGATGATTAGTACCAAATGTTCCAGCTACAGAGTCTGGAATAGAGATTATCCCTCGATTTCGATAAAACTACGTTTACGTCATGATCAAGATTGTAAGAGTGTGATCTTGCAAATGTACAAGTTTTAATTTATGTGAAGTTTTTAAGTCATTTTGCTTTGTAATTGTGTTGGGCGCACTGTAGCACACTGAATTAAGCAAGAAATTGGAATTTGTCTCCAGTTTTTCATATTTCGAAGGTATCGATAAAACCGTTAAAATCGATATCATTGATTGAAAAGTCGATAAATATCGAATACGTTATCGATTTTCATCGATTGCCGATAAATCCAACAGATTTTTTATCCATTTTATCGAATGTTATCGATTGGTCAGGCCGGGTCTGTGGAAAAATACTTCATCAGGAAAGGCATTCTCTATCTTCTGTTTGATTTTTTACATTAAACTACATTTACTGAGTTAAAATAAATTAGCACACTAACTACAATTTTACAAATCAAATACCCTAAAGAACAACACTTAATAAAACTTTAGTCCTTAGTATGTAAATTAGTGCAATCTTAAAAGCTAGAGTCCAGTATATACTGAAGTGGCACTTGAATTTTCTCCAATCGGCAGGAAACCATCTCCTACGTGCAAGGCGTTTCGATTTCGATTTTCAATTTCATTCTATTTTATTTTGTCTTCAACTCAAAGAAACTCAGAACAATAAATTTTGGCACAGTTTACTTTACCGAGTTACGGCAGTTTGCTCCGTCCTTGTTCTAGCATATGTATAAAAAAGCGTTTAGACGTTACAAGAAAATGACAATTAAAGTACACAGCTATCCCATAATAACAAACAATCGATCATGCCGGAAAAGATTCAAAGACATATAGTACATGCCCTACTTTTCAGTGTTAAAAATAAACTTAGAATTATAAAAATGTGAATGGTTTTGCCGCGGTTTTGTAAAGACTAACAAAGCGGTTCGCCTCGGTTTTCAAACAACTACATGTAACCATTTAAAAAAAATCAAAAGAACGTTTTCGTATCTTTTTTTGATTAATTTATAGTTGTTTTCCCCTGAAATAAGAGAAAATGACACGCCTCTCACTTTGAGGTGTCGAAAAATCGATTTGGTACCACTTAAAAGGCCATACACCCCCACACCCCCCCCCCTCCTCCCTTCTTCTTGTGCTTTATGCCTTACCTAATAAAGTGAGGATACGAAGCATTTTAAGGTACTTGCTCTGCAGCTTTTTGGGCGATCCAGTCATCACACGAACATGAACACCAGCGAAAATCATTGGGAAAGTAAAGAATATCTTACCTTCATGAAACTCACTGGTTTTCAACCACTCGGTGAAGGGTTTTGTAGTTCTAAATACCACTTTTTTTAACATTTTACCTTAATGTTCTTTAACAACAACTCCCCCCCCCCCTTATCGTCCAACTGTCCAGTTAAGGCGTCCAATGAATGTTAAACGGTACCAAATCGATTTTACTATGCCCCCTATTAAAGTATAAAGGACACTGAAGGCAATTTGTACATCATTCTCGCTGAACACTGTAGAGAATAAATTGTACCAAAACTTGTTTTACCATAGTTCTGCACTCTGGAAAGTTCTATTAAAACAAACACCGTTCATAATTATAAAAAATAACCTCACGTTAAATTGTCAACCCTTTGTAAACATTGAACTTGACACTTGCATTGTTTTTATCTTTTCCCTTCTGTACCTTTAGCAACGGACAAACTCTCGTCGTTCCCTAAACTACTTTAACTATTTAACAAACTGCACGAATAGCACACTTTCTTACATGCATAGTAATGAACGAAAAAGACACATGTACGGTTAAAAAAAATTGTGAAAAGCTACACTTAAAATGACAAGCCTTACAAAATGCTTGCCCCTTCAAAAATAATAGACTATCGCTAAAACTAACTAATTGTCTGTCAACCTATATTCTGAAACACGTTACAATTGTCTCAATTTACAGCGAAATTCCCGCCAGTTACCAACTAAAACGATCCGTTTGTTAAATTCTATTCAAGTAAACTACATATTCCTCAGCTTTTAACACAGTTATTCACACTAGTTCGTTTAATGTACACTATTCAAAAACACACTAATAAAACCTATCCACAGAACGGACGCCTACCCTGGGTATACCTTATAATCATTCACAATAGCAGCACAGCAAGGAAAAACTACAACTTAATGAAGTAAAAACGGTGGGGAGGGGGGAGTCTTTGGAGTACATTCATCAGCTAGGCAGATCCCTAGATATAAATTATTGTTTTAATTTAGAAGTCTCAAAAGTTTCGTCCCGGGGTAGGGAGGTGGCTGGGGATGGCTCTGCACTGCGGTCAACCGCGGTAACAACCAAAGCCTTTCTTTTGATATTCATCTTGTATGTCTTAACTAATCGTTACTTGCAGCTATTAGTTATGTGCTATGCCTAAAATGTTTTTCTAACACATTTTGTCCACAACTGAGATAAATTAGCCCAGTCCTACTTAAAGACATTATCCCAGGTAACTTTTGGACCGTTTCTCAAAAACTCATAAAATTACCATTCATTTTGCATGTCTTTAAAAGCATAGTTTGAGGTCAACTACTTCTTAAAGTTTAAAACTAGGAAATTCTTACAAGCCTTGAAAACACTGATGTTCTAAAACATCAAAAAATGTAGTTTTGAGAACCAGAAAGCCCAGCTTCCTCATATATGGCTACCAAAGTGGCTTGGTTCACAGATAACTTAATTTATCTTTTTAAAATAGTATGAGAACCTTCTGCTTTCCAATAAATGACAAATAAAAAAGTTTGACTACATCCAAGCTTCCTTGTCAACCAGATCTTATCCAGTTTCAAGCCCAGGGTTGGTTCGGGCAGGCGATAGTCCAAGACGGACTGCAATCCTGATGATGACCAAACCCTGATTATAATTAGCAGCTCTGTTGTTCCTCTTTCTGGTGACTCACAATATAGAAGCTAATTTCTCTCCTTTGGTTCATGAAATTTGTTTTGAGGTCTTTGATTTTGTTTGATTACAGAACAAGAAATGAAATTTTGTGATCTGCTTGGTACCCTCTTCCAGGACACCACAACCTGGACTGCCTGAGCTGACAAGATAAAATCGACAAGACGAGTGCTGTGGACATTTAACCTTAGCAGCCCTGACAGCACCACACCATGCATAAGGAAAATAGGTTGAGTTACAAGAAAAAGATTCTTAACATACTATCTCAGAGGCTTCTCCATTACTGGATGATTGAGTCAAACAACAAGTGATCTGATCCGCCTTCAAGTTCAGTCGTCATGATTGTTTGCTCTTTGTCACAATGGAAATCCACGAGGCTTTTGCCTTTCACCTTCAAAGGCTGCATGAGACTGGTGGACTGAAACGTGGATGATCACAAATCAAGTGAATTTCAAAAAGTATTTCAAAACAGTGTGCAGTTATAATACTCAGCTGTCAATCTACAAATTGGTTTCCATGGCAACAAACAAACTAATTCATTGGCGTTGCTATCGAAACAAATTCATGTTCTAAACTATATAATCTGCCAAAACCTTTAATTGCCATCTTGGATTTTTTCTTTTGTTCCTTGCTTTAAACATTTTTCTCACATTTTTGTGGAAATTGTGTTAACTATAACAATTACCGTATTTTGCTGTGTATAAGTCGACCTTTTAACACCAAAAATTCACGTCTAAAAATCGCACTCGACCTATACACGGAAAATTTTTTTTTTTTTTTTAACCGGTATATATAATAGTAATTTAGTTAAACATCTT
>JAOBRG010360140.1:0-12680 GCA_027574985.1 Umimayanthus nakama
AAACTTTTGAGACCAATACAGCCTAGTCTGAATGGGGCTAAAACTCTGAGGCTAACCCTAAAACCTCAAACTTATAACCCTTAACCTAACCCTAACCCGTAAATTTAACCTTAGCTTTAATACCTTAACCATAACCCTTACACTAACCTATCCCCATCTCTCGTGATTCATTGGTAAAACAATGTAACAATCAGATTATAGAGTTTATGCCGCAAACACCTGTTACCAACAAACCTTAACTTTTATTATTCTAAAGTTGGATTCTTACATATGGATGTTCAGTCCAAAGTAAGTTTCCATGTTCTACACTAAACCCAAATGAAAGCAGCTCGTGTCTGTCGCTTGAGGAGGGCCGTCACTCTTGAGTTGACTGGCCACCAGAAACGCCTAAGTTCCTAAAAAAATAAACGAATTTGCGGTTTGCGTCTTGTTTTTACAATAGAAATGTATGATGAAATAGAACTTTGCCTGGACTGGCTCTTGATATTCAAAAATGGTTCAAGTAATGAACCCCGTTTAAGGCAACTTTAAATTACATCTGTTCACATAAAGTTGTAGAGGAACAGAACTTTAATTGTTCAACAGATGTGATTTTTGTTTCGAAGCATTCAGACACAAAAGAAGTTAGAGAGGGTTACGATCTGACCCACCCCCTCGATTTTTTTGGCTTAAAATTTTTGTTTTTTGACCGATTTCCAAAAGCTTTAGTACAACTGTTCTTTGTTTGTTAACACATCTTTTGACCCCAATTAGGTGACGTCACAACTGATGACGTCATCATAATAAGTTACGCAACCCGTATGTTGCCTACAAAATTGGAATTTTTCGCTAAAAACTCGATAATCACTGCCTAAATACTGACATTTTACTTTATTTCTTATAATTTTGTATATCCAATCTCTACACCATGTTTTCTCACCATTTTCAGTGTTAAATTAGAAAATCTGAAATTTCGAAAATCCAAGTACCGTCTGAGAAGCGATTCGTCCTAAAGTAGTAACAGACAGATTCAAAAGTGCTTTTATAAATAGGCTGATTTTTAAATACAATGTTTAATTTACTTTAAAAATGTTATCTTTATTAATATATTTTTTCTATACGGTTGTGTTTTATTAATACATTAGATGTACTCTTCGCACTTTAGACTTCATTTTATATATCTATTGTAACTGTAACTTAAGATAATATGTAATTTTATCTAAGGAAGTAACGGTTATTATTATTATTATTATTATTTTTATTATTATTATTATCATCATTATTATTAAGATGGCGGCCGCAGTGACGTCATTTATTTTTATTTGGTTGCCATGGAAACCAAGTAAACACCACGTGGTTTTGCTTAATTGAAACTACAATAAAAGTTCTTTATATATACCAAATATCAAGTCAATCGGATGAAAGGTGTCAAAAGTTAAGGGGGGGGGGGGTCAGATTGATCCCTCCCCCCTTACGCCTTCGTGTAACTATTTTTACCTTTATGTCTTCTGGGGTAAATTATTCAAACCTGTTCTATAATTTTAATAATGCTTCATTTACCACAGCAAGACAGCAGTAATGCAACTTCTGTTGTAACCTACAATCACTGGCAAAAGTAGTCGGAACACCCCGCACCCCAATTTATTGTTTAGGCGTTTTTACGTTGGACTCGTTCGCGACAACTTCAGCATTGAAATTGGGAGCAGGGACGCGAGGTAAATCAACAGTTTTGTCAGTGATTGTGGTTTGCTATGAAACCTTTAGGTTTTTTAATATTTTTTCTTCTTCTTTTCTGTTTTTGAACACCTTTCATTCCTTACCTGATGTTCTTTGTTCCGAACAAGCTCCACACGTTTTGGGGCACGACCTGTAAACTGCTCCGTGTTGACAAGTAAAATAGTTTACCCAGTAGGAGCAGTTCTTGGAATCACGGCAAACTGCATGAGAAGAAACAGCCAAAAAAGGGAAAATGTTGGTAAAATGCACAATTTTTTTTTTGCTATTCTTATTTAAGTTGCTTGTACTATTACCATCATTATTACTAATACTGTTATTACTAATTATGGTTATTATTGCTTTTATTATTATTGCTCTTATTATTATTATTTGTATTACTGTTACTACTGTTGTCATTACTGTTATTGCTATTAATACAATTATTACTATTACAATCATCATTATTATTATTATTATTACTATTATTATTATTATTATTATTATTGTTGTAATATTAGAATACCATTACCATTACCACAATCACAAGAACTAACACTAACAACAGAACTATCACAGTTATAGGACAAATACGAGTTATTGGCGCAAATACCAGAGAAAACAAAGCTTCAAATCGTTCCGCAATTGAATTTATTACAGAGTGTTTTATATTGGGAAATAGTTAGCTCTCGGAACTTTTTCGTAACGCCAATTATAATTTGTTTTGTTGTTATTGCAATCACCTTCAGTTGTTATTGTTCAAAAGTCAACATGTGTGTAAACATAAAGTAACATGCAAATAAAGCTCAGCTCAACTTTACCATTATGTAATCACTAGCGCTGACAACAACACTGTCATCATCACTTTTACACTTACATTCACTAATACTATTACTGCTATTACTATTACTATTACTATTACTATAATTATTATTGCTATTACTATTACTATTACTATTACTATAATTACTATTACTATTTCTATTATTATAATTACTATTGCTATTACTATTACTATTACTATTACTATTACTGTTATTACTATCACTATTACTGTTATTATTGTTGTTTTGTTACTACTACTGTTACTATTACTATAATTACTATTGTTATTACTAATACTATTACTGTTACTAATACCATTACTATTACTGTTACTGTTACTATTGCTACTATTATTATTACTATTACTATTATTTTTATTATTACTGTTTCATTACTATTACTGTTTCATTACTATTACTGTTTCATTACTATTACTGTTTTATTACTATTGCTGTTACTATTACTATTACTATTACTGTTACTGTTACTGTTACTATTACTATTATTATTACTAATACTATTACTAAAATTGTTATTATTACTGTTTCATTGCTATTACTGTTACTATTACTATTACTTTTACGGTTACTCTGACTTTGACTCTCACATGACTTTAACTATGTTTGTGACTATGTTTATGACTATGATTATGACTTTGACTGTGACTACTACCATTACCGTAACTGTTTATATTACTACTACTAATGCTCTTACTATTACTGTTACTAATACTATTACTGCTACTCTGTCTCTGACTCTGACTCTCACTATGACTGTGACTATGACTTTAACTAAGACTATGATTATGACTATGACTATTAATATTTATATTACTGTTACCATTACTGTTACTTTTACCAATATTCTTACCATTACTACTACTATTACTGTTACTGTTGCTCCGACTCTGCCTCTCACCCCATGACTATGACTCTGACATACACTATGACTATGACCATTACTATCACTATGTACTGATGATGCATAATCTCCAGTATAAAATAACACATGTGAAAAGTAACTACACACCTGGTGCAGGGGTAGCAGTTGCTGGTGTTGTACCTATTGAGAATTAAAATTAAATGCTATTTTTCCGGGAGGTGACGAGAAGATTAACCCATGTATAACCATTTATACAAGATAGAATAAGACACAGGCCACATAACAATGGAACTACGTTTATACTCAGGGACCGTGGAGATACTAAGAAGGTGGGGGAGGGGCGGGGGATGACTAGTGGCTCAAAGTGAGAGGGATGGGGTGAAAACACTTTTTCTCAGTATTATATTTTTTTTAAAAATATTTTTGAAAAAGTGGGTCCAATCCCTCCCCTTCCAAGGGACCTAATACTTGGTTTCAAATTTAGTTCATGTCTTTCACAACATGATACGAATATGAGAAATGACCTCTACAATGCCTGGGCAGATGTTTTAATCACTGAGCTACTGATGAAGCCATTAATAGTAGTCTCGTCAGTTGTGAGTTCTGAATAACCTGTGTTAATGTTGAAAGTATGAAATCCGGACGGTTTATGAAACTAATTCATATATAAGACTGCAGTGAAGAGTGGATGTGAGAAATTATCGTCGCAGTTTTTTCAGGCAAATACCTTAAACTTCTTAAGTTGCAACTCTGAAACATGCGACCGTCATTTCTCTTATATCCGTTCTTCAACGCTGTTTCGTTTATCAATTTGTTTCATAAATTGCCGTCATACACATAAAGATTTGAGCCGGAGGGTTAAGCTTCGACTGTACTTTGAAGACAAGAAAAAATGATGGGACACGCGAGCGCAGTCCCTCTTAT
The DNA here is from genome assembly GCA_027574985.1 of Umimayanthus nakama. Taxonomy (NCBI): domain Eukaryota; kingdom Metazoa; phylum Cnidaria; class Anthozoa; order Zoantharia; family Parazoanthidae; genus Umimayanthus; species Umimayanthus nakama. Next base: position 4,324 of record JAOBRG010360140.1, read on the forward strand.
CACTTTTCTTATAACATTTTCTGGATCCTGTCGCTATTCCCGGCTTACATTAATACTGTGCGCATCACGGTTTAAAGCCGTTGTACTTGTTAGGTCAAACATTTTAATTTTAAAGAAACAATGGCCAATAATGCAAACATTGCAATTAAATTCCCAATTCTAAAATTTCTACAATCAATGCAAGACGTGCTGTCGTTCTTATACACGTGTTCTTACAACTAAAATGCTTAAGTATTTGTGAGCAAAAACAAAATACAAATACAATACAATTTCTAATGACAACTCCACATTGGGGCTTTTCCGTGTCATGATTTTAAATAATCAAATTAACACACAAATTAAACAAAACTGGGTTAAGAATCCCAACTGGCCGGAGGCAAACCAGTTGGCTATTTACAAGCGTGGCCGAGGATTTGAAACTCAGATTTTCTGTGAAACAAATGCAGCTAGCGGTCAGAATGGGACTCGAACTCGGATCCTCCGGGTTACAAGTCCAACACTCTAACCGCTCGACCACGCCGCCTCCTCACAAAAAGAACGTGTAAACTTGGTGTAAGTATTCTATTGACCACATCCATTATACTCTGCAGTTGTCATAAACAAGAACTTCAAGTGGAGGTCGAGCCCAAAGTTGTCAAACATTTGTTGTGTTTTCCCCTTGCTGCCCTTGAATCAAAGTTTTCTTGTTCATAGTCACTGGGGGTTATTTTAAAAATGGTCTACTTCATTTACAATTAAGAAACGTACCTGAGACTGCGGTCGTTGCTGCTTTACCTGAATACAGTTTTGAAAATCACAGAAAAATGATTTAAAATTGCCGCATTCGCTAATAAGGTAAAAAAGAACCTCATTTACAAGCTTAAATATCTATATAAAATGTCACTTAAAACTAATGTCTAATATGAAAAACGTGTTTCTAAACACAATTTTAATGATGGAAACGTTTTCTGAATAACATTTTTCCACTTGAATTTAAAGCATGTTATATAAAAGGGCCTTAATGCTTCATATACATTACAAGAAATACAACAAAACTAACGAAATTTCAATACACAGACAAAACTAATTATCTAAAGCTAAAGAAATGAAATGAGGAAAGATTTAAGTTAGCGTTGTACCAAGAGTTCAGGGTACTTCGCAGGCCGTCGATACCAAAGGAATAGCAGGTTGGGGAGGGAGGCATGCCGGCTTCTAAGTTTAAAATTCGTTCAAATTGTTATAAAGAAACTCAGTTTTGATTTGAAGCATAAACTGAAAACTAACTAAAATGTTTGTTCACATTTTACCAATTTTGTTTCCTACTTTGAGTTTTTGGTTTCGATACGTTTGGCTTTTCGTTCCTTCTAGTTTATATATGTTTTTCTCAATATTCTCGTTGTCATGTTTGTGTGTGTGCAAGTCAAATACAGTGCAGGCCACTACTTGCATGCCGCTAAGGGGTGGATAGGCAACAGACCATATCAACCAATTATTCGGCCCATTTTCATGTCCAAAGCTTTTCTCTATTGTACGTTTTGCTCAGCAGCTGCGTTCGTTTGATCCAACACAGAAATATTGTGAAAATTGGTCCAATCGTTAAGTTTCTCTAAGAGACTTTTTCTTGTTTTTCAATAATTGGAGTGTGGATTATTTTTCATCTAGAGGAACAACGCTTTAAACAACTGAACAACGTTAAATGTAAACCAGTCACGGCCTCGCTGTTGTGGCGTACGTCGATCTTCAAGCAAACTTGAGTTATTCTTTTCCAAGTTTCTTGAGACAGAACATTTCAAAGCAATATATATTTACAAAGAGATGCCTTGATTTACATTTTTTAGTTCAAACGTATGCCACATTTTGCATAGATTTCAAAATTCCAACACCATCGTTGTTCTGGCTAGCATTGATAGACCAGCCGCATTGGCGCACTGCTTACACAGACGGCAATGACTTGTGGGGTTTGTTGAAAAAGAAGGAAATCTTGACAATAATAAAACCTGTGACTAGCATTTCCAATCATCTTGCCTGGAGCTCACTATTCTTGTAAAGACATGACAGTTAACTCCACGCCACCCACCATACCCTACAACCTGCGCTCTAGCGTACCTTCTAGTCATACACCTATACACACAATAACCACAACTAACTAGTTTAGTGAACTACTCACAGTTAACTTCACCCTACCTACCATACCCTACAACCTGCGTTCTACCTCTAGTCATACATCTCTACACACAATGACCACAACTAACTAGTTTAGTGAACTACTCACAGTTAACTTCACCCTACCTACCATACCCTACAACCTGCGTTCTACCTCTAGTCACACACCTCTACCAGTAATGGACAGAACTAACTGGTTTAGTGAACTACTCACAGCTAACTCCACGCCACCCACCATACCTTACAACCATTGTTCTGCCTCTACTAACACACCTCTACACACAATAATCAAAAATAACTGGTTGAGTGTACTTCTCACAGTTTACTTCACGCCACCCACCATACCCTACAACCTGAGCTCTACCTTTAGTGATACAGCTTTACACACATTGACCAGAACTAATTGGCTAAGTGAGCTAGTCATAGGTAACTTCACGCCACCCACCACTACCTACAACCTGCGCTCTACCTCTAGTGATACACCTCTACACACAATGACCAGAACCAATTGGTTTAGTTAATTTCTCACCGTTAACTCCAAGAAACCCACCATACCCTACAACCAGCGTCCTACCTGAAGTGATACCCACCTACACATAATGGACAGAACTAACTGGTTTTTCTGAACTCCACACAGCTAACTCCACGCCACCCACCATACCCTTCAACCTGCGCTTTACCTCTAGTGATAAACCTCTACAGACACTGATCAGAACCATCTGGTTTAGTGAACTTCTCACAGTTAACTCGAAGCCAGCCACCATATCCTACAACCTGCGTTCTACTTCTAGTGACTGACACATCAACACATAATTGCCATATATAACTGTTTTTTTTTTGAACTACACACAGCTAACTCAACGCCACCCACCATACCCTACAACCTGCGCTCTACCTCTAGTGATAGATGTCTAAACACATTTACTAGAACCAACTGGTTTAGTGAACTTCTCACAGTTAACTCAACGCCCCCCACCAAACCCTGCAACTTGCGTTCTACCTCTAGTGATACACTTCTGCACAAAATGGCCAGAACCGAGTTGTTTAGTGAACTTCTCACAGTTAACTCCACGCCATATATAACTGTTTTTTTTTTGAACTACACACAGCTAACTCAACGCCACCCACCATACCCTACAACCTGCGCTCTACCTCTAGTGATAGATGTCTAAACACATTTACTAGAACCAACTGGTTTAGTGAACTTCTCACAGTTAACTCAACGCCCCCCACCAAACCCTGCAACTTGCGTTCTACCTTTAGTGATACACTTCTACACAAAATGGCCAGAACCGAGTTGTTTAGTGATCATCTTAGGGTATAATCGACGCCATGCACCAAGCCCAACAACCCTTGCTCTACCTATAGTTACAGACCTATCCACAGTGCCCGGAGCAAAGCAATCTAACAAGTTTCACGCAAAGTAATTTCTAAACTGTGTTATAAGATATTATCATACAAAACCATTACATTACTTGGAAATCTTCAGTAATGAAAAACTAAAAGTTAATTTAGCATTTCATCTCGTTTGTTCAAGCACATTTTTGCCCTTATTTTAAAAACCCACAGCTCCTTTCGGTGTGGATATCTAGTACTAGACAACCTTTTAAGGATACACCGGAGGAAACTGAGTGGCTGTGTTTGACTTGGCGCATCTCATGAAATATTCGCGCAATTGTCGACAAAGCATACATTTTCTAAAAGGTTAAAAAAATGAATTTTTTAAATCTACTGCCATTTTGGTCATTTTGGTATTTTAGACAGAAATATGATGCGAAATGTCTAAAACAACACCTTTTGCCCCTGAAGCTTGTTTAACGCCGCTTTTATTTGCACGCGCTTCATTCATGCTGTCATCGATTTTCAACATATTGAATACCAATACGGTTTTTCCGCTTTGTTTTATGACGCTCCGTTCTTTTGTTATAAATTTCCAATGTCAGAAGTTACATACGTCCGCTTTGGTTTTCACAAAACGCTCAATATTTCATAAAATAATTGGAATTTGCAACTGCAGAATCACCGTTCTGAAGATGGAACATAGCCAAAGCAGCAGTCCAAACGGCATAAAAACTCTTGCTCCGCAATTCCTTTCGGCGGGATATCTACCACTCCTCGAGACAACCTTTTAAAAGTAGTTATAAAGCAGTATAACTGTATCATGTAAATCCTGTGAATAGATATGGTATAATTAATGAAACTATCTACAAGAATCTTACCTTTAGAATGATAAATCTCAAGCCTCACTGAGGGCCATCTGTTGTATGACACGGGCACCAGTCGAACCAACTTCGCCTTTGGTTGTTCATGTAAATTCCTTGTAACGATTGTGTTTCTATCATAGTTTCCAGAGAATACCTGACATCAAATTCAATTATTTGTGTTTTAATACGTTGTAACAGCAAGAAAGTTCATCCCCTATAATTTTAACGATAGTAAAACCTAACACTACTAGATTGCAGTTTATTGCAAAAACGAAAGGTATTTGCAAAGCGGGGCCTTTTAAGTTATAAGAATATCTGTTACTTTTAATTTTAATTTTATAAGACTTTGCTTAGTTGTAATATGCACAACATTTTTGTGTTATGGACGCATGGGAAAAGTGCAAGAGGCAAACATAAAACTGGTTTCGTCCACCACCCACCCACCCTCTCCCCACTACGTTTCATCTCAAATACCACCCGTCAACCTCTAGTGTGTACAGTACTAGTCCATCAGCTGAGAGCTGAAAAATCCGATTTAGTGCTCACTTACGGTGACCAACTATAACTGTTATCACGATGTTCTTCAGTTATTTAGGATTAAAAAAGTACTTGATAGCCAATCTAGATCGGTAGCGTTCATTCTTGAAACCACGTTTGAAAAACAGCGCAATCCGGCATATAAACTCCGCAATCTTGTCATTAGATCGAACGCACTGCGTGGATACAATCTTCATCTATTAAAACGTTTTAAAGTCATACTAAAACATTTAAATCAAATTATTAACATTTTTCATTTAATTCGCGATAACAAAAAGTGTTGTGACGTTGTCAGATGTGACATAAATTGCGAATTTTTTTGTCTTTTGAATCTATGCGTTAACTGTGCATTAACAAAAGCAGAAACTCAAAGACGCTGTTCAAGCTTTAATTTTTCAGTGGTTTTTCTTGATGGCTGAAACCGGCACAATTTGTGACGAGAAAAGAACTAAATTAACAGAATGTAGGGACATTGATTGCTTGATTACTTTGCTCTTCTTTCTAAGGGCATGTTTGACATAACGATATCTGGCAAACACTACAACAATAAAACGCTGACAAGGTACATATGAACTTCTCATGCGTGAGGCTCATTGTATAAGTCCTTAAAATCTATTATAACAGCAGGACATCAGCAGATGATCAGTAGTGTTAAAAGAGAAGAAGTTGAGCAGTTGAAGGAAGACTTCTTTTTTAAACGAAATGCGAAGAGGCACTAAACTGCCCGGAATATTTAACATGGTTCTGGTCCCTCTTGGATCAACTTGGCAAAGTTTTAGCTGAGTTCGTTCGATTGGAAGTCTCTAAACTGACAATGAACTTAATCTTTGCTGTGTGTACTTGAAATTGGGAACTATGTTCATCATGTGTTGAAGAGGAGTTGCCATAGATCTTCTCGTTTGACAGCCAGAAATATGCGCGGCAGCCGAATACCATTTTTCGAAGACATGCGCAATCTGTACGGCATGCATATGTCAATATCTGTTGTGTAAAAGGCTCTCGTGAAAGGTGAATTCGCAGTGAAAATGAACAATACAAACCCACTTGTTCGTAAATAGGCGGACATAGATACAGAAGCGCAGGGACATTCACACCTGCGACACAGGTAAAACAGGGTTTTGCAAGCTCTGTAGCAAACTTAATTCAATTTTATATGGCTGAAAGATTTATGACAACAAAGTACTAAACGAGACCACCCGAACAGACCCATTTATCTTACCAAATAGTGAAAAACTTTCCTCGCTGCTGTATGCAGATGACTTAGTTTTACTTTCAAAGTCTAGTGAGGGTCTTCAAAATTGTATAAACGTCGTTTCTTCTTTCTGTGACTCATGGCATTTAACTGTTAACCACAACAAAACTAAAGTCCTTATTTTCGCCAGAAAAACTTCTAGAAAAACAAAAGAAAATTTGTTTACTCTTAACAATAAAACTCTTGACAAGGTTCAAGAATTCACTTATTTAGGCGTAAAAATGTCTTCGACAGGCAATTTCAAGACTCATCAGCAACAGAAAAAAGAAAAAGCTATTCACGCTTTCTACAAACTGACTAGGACAGTAGAATTTAATAGATTAAAACCAAAACAAGCAATCAATTTGTTTGACAGCCTTATATCTCCAATTCTTACGTATGGTTGCGAAGTTTGGGGAGCTTACTCAAAACAAGATTTTAACTCATGAGATAAAGACCCCACCGAAAAAGTACATCTAAAGTTTTGCAAATACTACCTGGGAGTTAACAGTAAAGCATCAAATTTCGCATGTAGGTCAGAATTAGGCAGATTCTCCTTAAAAATTTTCACTGACAAGTTAATTCTCCGTTATTACAACCAATTGCTGGATCTTCCTGATTCTGCTCTTACAAAACAGGCTTTTCTTATCTCAAAACACTTGCATGCTCATAATAAGAAATGTTATCATTCTAATCTACATGACATTTTTAACTTTTATAATATAAATAATTACAATAATGCTTTAGTCAGTAAATTTTCAAATCCATTATTAGCAAAATACAAACAAACAATGAAAGAAGTATGTACAAAATTTTGGAATAGTTCTGTTATCCACTCGAGAAAACTTGAGTTTTATCACAATTTTAAAAGTAGATATGAAAGTGAACCCTACTTAGAAGTAATTGGCACATTTGATAAGAGAAGAACTTTAACAAAACTTGTAATTAGCAACCACAAGTTAGCTATTGAAACAGGCCGCTATACAAAAACAACCATTAAAGATGTAATTTGTTTATGTTGCTCTATGAACGTGATAAGAACAGAAGAGCACATGATTCTTAATTGCCCTTTATATAATAATTTACGCCTTCAGTTTTTTTTTGAGACAGTCAGAGAATCAAGCCATTTAAATCACAAAATATTTATGAGATTAGAAAGAGATTTTAAACTTTACAACTTTTGTATTCAAATGTTTTAAAAAACGTGAAAATAATTTAAAAGGGTCTAGTGCTCAGCGAATGTAACGATTGATCATATATCAGCTGTTTATGCTTGTAATGTAATTCTGTCACTTAGTTTTTATATTCCATTTATCATTGTTGTAAAAAAATTATAAGCTTTAGCAATACCTGTAATTTTACAAGGTCATGCGACTAAAGCAATTTGAAACTATCCATCTATCTATCTACTTATCTATCTTTCCACCTATCTATCTTTCTATCTATCTATCTATCTATTTATCAATCTTTTTATCTATCTATCTTTCTATCCATCTATCTATCCATCTATCTATCTTTCTATTTATCTATCTATCTTCCTATCTATCTATCTATCTATCTATCTTTCTATCTATCTTTCTAATTTTAAAAATTCTTTCTCTGCTGAAAATTACACAGATGTACTTAGAAATTTAAAGACAAGAAAATATTTCACAAAATTAAGAATAAGTGATCATTCACTGAGCATTGAAACAGGTAGACACTGTAGACCTCAACGTCCAAGAAAAAAAAGACTATGCGCATTCTGCAATCTTAATCAAATTGAAGACGAACCACACCTTCTGTTCCATTGCACATTGTATAATGATATTGAGATGTAAATTCAACGGAAAGCAATCTAATATTATGGAAGCAAACATCGGAAATGACGACAATTCAATCCAAATGCTTTTCATGACCAAAAATATATCTTCAACCAGATGTACTGCAACGTATATAACACGATGCTTTTATGTAAGAAGAAGTGCTTCAAGTAGTTTGTAGTTAATCCATATTCACTGTAAATTGTAATTGCTGCGAACGAAGTGAGCAGCAAAACTAATCTCGGTGTTGAATGACCGCAGGGGTCTGGGCACGTTTCCGGTTACGTTTGTATCGTGAAGCTTTGGAAAATTTTGGGTGGGAAAGATGGATTTCTTCGCTGGACTTTGATCTTTTACCCACAAGACAGCGCATGCGCACTGTGAGCATGCGCGTCAAGTTTCAACTTAATAATTTCGTTCCGGCCGGGAACGAAATTATGT
>JAOBRG010360151.1:0-12679 GCA_027574985.1 Umimayanthus nakama
TAACAAGTTTATAGCATTTATACCATGATTTATACCTGTCCATTTCTTTTTAATTTTCTGTAGGCACTGTTGACTGCGGTGACATCCAACACTTGTGAAGTACATGAGGGCACACTACTACAGGCTGTCAGAACTTGCTACAATATCTACCTGGCCAGCAGGAATCTGATAAACCAGACTACTGCCAAGGCTACACTCAGCCAGATGATTAGTGTCATATTCCAAAGGATGGAAGCTCAGGCAGTGAGTAATTTGAATTATTATTTACATGGCCGTAAGAATCAGTGTTGGTTGGCACTTTGCTGATTATCATTGACCCTTATGTGGTACCTGTATCTGTATGAAGTGAAGTATAGTACTACCGGTAATTTCAATATCAATGCCATGTAGAACTTCACAACTTAAGTAGATAAGTAAAACTTAATGCAAGGTAGACATGGATCGAAAATAGAACTTTATTTGACTTCACATTAACTTTTACCGAAAATTGTAACAAAATGCCAAACACATTACTTATAAGTATTAATTGAAATAGATTTGAAATAAATATTTTCCAATATTCACTTAAATTACCCACATGAAGTTTATGTATCAAAGTTTCAAACACCATACACTTCAACTTCAAGTCAATCAAAATGAATATTTGTTTTATGTAGTTATTAAAAAGTGGCTTACAAGTTAGAATGAGTATCACCAATCATTCTGCTCTTCAACACAATCAAAATGATCCAGGCCATTTATGGGTTTGAAAACTTAAAGTGCATTTCACCAAGGTAATTATTCCAAATCTTTGTTTTTTCTTTAACATGATAAGAAGAACAGAAATTATTGTGTTGTAAAATGTTGCACAACTTCTTGTTTGACGAAAAAATCTCTAGTCATTAATTCAGGATTCTCAATTTTCAAGAGTCTGGAACCCAGTTTGCTGCCATGACAACCAGAATTAGTAAAAATTCTGAAGAAAACCTCGAAATGCATCCTCAGGCCAAGTTTGGCTTTAATTCATCTAAAGGTTGCAGGTTTGCAGCACATTTCAAAAAATGCAAATTTTCCCCAGGTCACACTTGTGACGTCATCAATTGAAAACAAAAAATGTTAATACCTGGAGAACTGTAAAAAGTTGGGACAAAACTTTTTCACTGCTATTCTCATTTAGCAAGGTCTATCCGCTGAGGTAATAAAATTTTTCATATCATAGGCACTTTAATGAGGCACTTGTGTTTTTTGGGGGACTTCCAGACTTAAGCAGGACCAAGATTTTACATTATTTTGTTTTAAAACTTTAGGCTGCGGCAGAAGACACAAATGAAAACACTTCAGAAAATGGCAGCGAGGTTAGAACAGACTCCACACCCACCCCTACTGAGGAGAGTACCACGTCTTTACCGTCTTCTGAGCCCACCTCAGGGAGCAACAGCCTTGCTGAGGATAAGGTTTCAAAAGCTTCAGATACTTCACAGGCACCCACTGAGGAGAAGAAGATACAGAATGGAGAAATTGGAGAAACTACGGAAGATAGTGTGAAAGCAGTAGACCCAGAGGTGGATGAGGGGGTGGATCTACAAGGTAAGCAACAAGTTTGACAAGTCGCAATTGAGGGAGTACTTCGGGAATACACTTGTATGAGGCAATCCCATTTTTTTAGGGTAAAAAAGATCCACTCTTTCAAATACAATACCCTAGCAGTGTTCTAGCCAGCTTTAAAAAATGACAGGGCACCCTTGTTGAAACCTCAAAATATTGTTGTTGTTTTTTACCTCGAATCTTTATTAAGACAAATTATGTACTGGATCATGAAAATCGACAGGACGCTGGTGAAAAACAATAGGGCGCACAGAAAAACAACAGCCCTGGCGCTGCCCCTTGTTGTTTTGGCCTTGCTAGAACACTGCCTATAATAACAGTGTTCATAATAAAGACCTTCAAAACTATGAAAAATGGTAAAAGCTTAAGTGCTGATGACAGATTTTCATGTTATGTTTCAGAGAACAAAGCTTGAAAACTGTTACCTGAGTGTGTACATTATAAGTCAAGTTTGATTTTGTGGCCAACCAGCTTTGTGGGCTTTAAGTCTCAACTTATGCTCTGTAATATGCAGTAATTGGTTTTTGTGTGACTCAACAGATGATGAGTTAGAAGAAAACGCTAGAGACTCTGATCAACAAGTTGACAGTAACTCGGTGATACAGGAGCAGGAGAGGGGAGGGGATGAAGTAAATGGCACTAAGGAGGAACCACAACCTGATACAGAACCTGAGAGGGGAGGGGAGGGGGTAAATGGCACTGTAGAGGAATCACAACCTGATACAGAACCTGAAAGGGGAGGGGAGGGAGAAAATAGACTTGCCGAAGAACCGAAACCTGACACAGAACCTGAGAGGGGTGGGGAGGGAGCAAATGAGACTGCAGAGGAACCCAAACCTGGTACTGAAGAAGCAGCAGCACAACCTGATGAATCTCAAGCTGGTGTTGAGCAGTCCATGGAAACGGTAGAAAAGATAAAGGTGAGAACTGCCAGGGCCAAGTATACACCTGGAACCTGATGTATAAGAATATTTACAAAAAAATAACGATAATTGTAATAATAAAAACAAAAATGATAATAATGGTGATGACAGTAACTAACATTAGTTTCTTATGCAAAAACCAAAATCGCTAGTTATTTACAATAATGTTAAGAATAATAGTAAAAGTTGTAGTAATAATATAGATATTTAATAATAATTGAAGAATAATAACAAACAAGTAGGCACATCTAGTTTATATACAAACAATAATACTTTTAAAATTGAAGGTAGGGAGATCCAAAACTTAAGATACTGCAAAGAAGAAAGAATGTTGACCATAGTAGACAATTGCTTGGCATATGACCAGTGTTGTTGGCATAGGCAGTATTTGTTCAAAGGTTCCAGGATGTAGGCTTGTAACTGTCCGGTTAAGGTTTTGTAGTTAGTCCTGAGCACCAGCATGACTTAAACTGAACACGAGAAGCAACAATTAGCAAGTGTAAGGGATCTATGATAGGTGTGAAGTAGCTCTGATGATTTGTATTCTGCTTTTATTTCTGGAAAAACAGTTGTGGAATTTTGGAGTAATTCTTGCAAAACTCTTGGAATATTTGAATGAAACTCTAGCAAATGAGAATTAGAAATTATTTTTGGCCGTTTATCTTTTGAATATACTTTGGCAATCATCTTGATTTCCTGGTAACTATGGCAGGGCAAATTCTTTTGTTTTTGTCGTTACATCCTGAAGTCTCAAACTCTAAATCAGTTGATCCATTCCTTACTTATACATACCACATGTTTTGTTTTAATTAGAAATAACTGATGAAACCTGAACTAACACTTGTCAATGCAATTGGTTCATTTTTTAAAATACATGTACGACACACTTTTCAAATTGTAGTAGTAATCATGTCCTCTGTTTCTCTGCAGGAAGAAGAACAAAGCATGGAACAATGTGAAGGTAGTTGTCAGTACACTGTCTCATGACAACCTCTATATATAGCTCCATTAACACAACAAAAGCCTTGTTCGTATAAGGAAATAATTTTCTTACACTCCAAGTTCATTACATTCGTTTTCTGCTATAAGAGAATTCCATTTCATTGTCTACCAACTATTTATCAGACCATGCAGATGAGGCCAAGACGTCTGCACCCACAACCCTGCCACCTGAGGGGGATCACGCCGATCCAGAACTGATAGAAAGGGAGCACATGGAGGTACCACTGACGCCGACAAACCTGGCCCTACCCACAATTCCTGATGCCCCCAAACCAGACGATATTCCAGCTGCTGGTGAAAATGTTAATCCAGAGGAAGTGAAGTCAGAGGAGACAGGAGAAGGGGGTGGCTCTTCAGTTACTCAACAGGGAGGGGTGGTGAAATTTCTACATGTCACGCAGAAAGATGCTTTCCTGGTGTTTAGGTCATTGTGTAAGCTGTCTATGAAACCTCTGTCAGATGTACCGTTGGATCCCAAGTGAGTTTATTTATTTATTTCGTTTTCAAATACAGAAACCCCTCCCAAGGAGGATTTTCAGCTGGATGGTGGTCAGCAAAACAATGCAAATACCAAAACAAAACAAAAAACCCCAACTATACAGGTTTACAGGAGCGTGATTTAAAGCAGAAATACGTTTTCGAAATTGTTCAGCATAGTTACAGTTAGTAAATACTTGAACAGGCAGACTGTTCTACTGAGATATAGTTCGCGGGAAGAAGAACAGGCAGTGCTATGTGGTATGACAAGGTGGCAGTAAGAAGGAATGTTGGTGCATCTGTCTTGATCTTCTCCTTGGGAGGCGTAGCTGATCACTGTGGCACGTTGGTCAGAATCCGTGGGCGATCTTGAATTGGCTTTGGTATTAAGTGAAGTCCTTTATTTAGAACTGTCAGAGAGATAAACGATATGTATTAAGAGTCTGCTTTGACAATCCCACTTTTTTATTTGTTGGAATACAGTTTGTTTGAAACCAATCGACAGCAAAAGTTTTAACTTTTTGTATATTGTGTTACAATTACAAACAGGCTGAATCTCAGTTCCTCACACCGGGGGACAAGAGAAACTGTACTGTTTCAGGTTTTGTAACAACCAATCTTGAAACGCAAGCATTGTTGAAATACGATTTTCTCTCTCTCTATCTAATGAAAGATTTGGTGCTGTAGTCCACCAAGTGTACTAAGATTTTGAGATGTCTCCCTCCTAACATTTTTGGTACACGCTATTTTAGCAAGGACAAACTTTATGCACCCAGGCTGAGATTTGCCCAAATATTAAAAACAAGCTCAAAACGATCACCAGGCTTAAATTTTATATCTGAAAAATCTAAGAAATTCATTTAATCCTTACAAGTACACTGATTGAGATGTACATGAAAACAAAACTTAGCTTGGTCATCGGGTGCTGGAACACCACGTTCGCGGACACTGATAGTTTCAAGCTTTTTACTTTATAAAACAATAGCGAGTCACACATATTCCTTAGTGACATTTTACTGGTAATATTCCAAGCAACTAATCCAGTGTTAAAAATTATCAGGAATTTAGAACAATTTATAGACAATGCGAGGCTGAAATCGCCAAAAAATTAAGAACAGTCTAGCCAGCTATTGCAAAAATTATGCAACTGACCTAGCATGAATAGTTAAATTCCCCCAATGGTTAAAAAAGGGGAAGTATTTAAGAAAATATTTTTAGTTAATGCTTGATTGTGTTACACATGTTGACCAGTCATCATAATTAATAGTAGCTGTTAAATGTTAAACTAAATTTAGTACTGTGATAAATTTACATTATGTTGTTTTAGGTCACATGAGCTGCGGTCAAAGATTCTGTCCCTGGAGCTATTGTTGTCATGTCTCCAGAATGCTGGACCAGTGTTTTGTAGCCATGAGATGTTTGTGACGGCAATCAAGCAGTATCTGTGCGTTGCACTGTCCAAAAATGGGGTGTCCTCTGTCCCCGCAGTGTTTGAGCTCTCACTCGCAATATTTCTCACATTGCTGTCTTCCTTCAAGACACATCTCAAGATGCAAATAGAGGTTGGGGAAATTCACTGGTATCAGTTTAACTGTCGTTTATGTTGGTGAAACACCAGCCTTGCTGTTCCAAGCGTTCACATTACGTAAATTACCTGCTGTTGTATCAAATGCTTTATTACTTCAGTTATACCGTATGTTTAAGGGTTCAGACCGAAGAATTTCAGTTTTCATAGAATCAAATTTTTCAAGACGTATTAAGATATTTAGAATTAAATCCTTTGAGATTTTAGTTTTGTTATTTAGAGAGTTTTTAGAGACTATTTTATCTAAAGCTTTTGAATATTCAGGCCGAATTTGGGAAGGTGTTTATTTATGCCTAAATGAAGCCCAAGCTTCGAGTGACTCTTCCCCCTTATTTTGTGCTTAAAAATGTCCAAAAGTTAAGGAAAAGATATGTTCTAAAATATTGAGTTTATTGACTGATCTATTTCAAGAATCTAATACTGATTTGGCTGTGAACGACCCTTAAAGTGATTAGAAATTGTTTTCTTATTTTCAGGTATTTTTTAAAGAAATTTTTTTAAACATTTTGGAAACTTCAAGCAGTTCATTTCAACATAAGTGGATGGTCATGCAAGCACTTACAAGAATCTGCTCTGGTAAGCCATCTCTAGGTTGAGCATCAATCGTTTCCTTTTAAGATTCCTATTTCGAGTGCATTGATTTGAAATACCTATAAAAGTATAACCTGAGTCCGAGAAAAGGCTGAAGAATTCCATCCTCAGAGACCCAGGGTTTCAAGTCTGTGTCAGGAGGACAAATTGATACATAGTGCTCCTGAATTTTCTCCTGCTCAACGGTCCATACATTGGGTCTCAAGGATGAAGAAGTTGTGTTTGAATCAAGTTGAGCAAAAGAGATCTCGGAAGCTTAGTTTCATTCCATGTGTAACTGCTGACATGATATGTCATTATATCTGTTTCATTACCAATACACAGCAACCAAGATTGCATACTGAAAGCCCTCAGATGGGAACAACTATTTAGCTAGTAATCAACATGATTCCTTTAATCTTTCCTTTTGAGTGAATTAGTGACTGAAAGACTGTTATCAGGACATAACGTTATGCAACAAGACCAGATGGAAGCTGATTGTAGGCAATAAATTGAGGTATTAATTTGCAGTAACTGAACTCGGAAGTGAACGCCTAACCAGGTAGATTTGACCAATCACCACTATTGAAGCATTTTCTGTGGTTTAAATGTGGTAATATCTCAAACGATACCTTCTGAGAAGTGAAAGGAAACGGTTCCATGTGTGCGCAGTCTAATATCTCTCATTATTGTCAAGGTCTTACTTGGTAATCCTGTATGGCTTTATCAAGGTATCCTTTCCATTTTATGTTAAAATGGTTATTCAAAAGACAAGATTTAGCGTATTATCTATATTTCTATGATAAATAAAATTAATAAAGTGATCTGGATCTATTTTTTCTTGTTGTAGATGCGCAGTTGGTAGTAGATATTTACCTGAATTATGACTGTGAGTTGTCACTATCAAACATCTTCGAGCGACTGACTTTTGACCTGTCCCGAATCGCACAAGGCCGACATGCAATGGAGCTGGGAGCAACACCAGTATGTAACTCTCAACGTAACCCCAATCTTTGTCAGTACTCAGTAATACTTAAATTTTCCCTCTAATTACTTTTGATTATAGTACATACATATCTTTCAGTGATACACGCTAGAGCAATAATTGAAACATTTAAGTGCAAACAACAAGTAAAGTCGATATTTTAGGTGTATTTATTTCATAATCCGTGATATCTCAGTTTCTGTTTATAAGAACAAAACTTTTAACCAGAGAAGCGCAGTACCACATATGATAAAGATTCATAAATATTTTGAAACTTTTTTTTAGATAGTTTGGTATGAAAAGTGGTAAGGGATAAAATGCAAATTTCAAAGAAATTTTTGGTTTTTGTGGATTTTAGGTAAGTTTAGAATTTATTTTTGGAGATAATATTTAAGCAACAGTCCAATTGAAATCTATGGAACCTTCTGTTGTTTTGTGGCAAATTACTTTCCCCACACTTGAATGTTTATGTTTTCATACTGAGAATACATCAATCTTTACACAACACGTTTTTCAGAAAAAATATAAAAACGTTTTGTTTCAAAGCTACGTTTTATTTATGCTGTAACTGTAAGGTTTTGTTTAATATGAGAACAAAACAATAGCCAACAAAGGGTTCGAGTTCTTTTTGTTCCTAACGTGGAATTTTTGTTGCATTAAAATAGTATTGGAAAACTTTTCACTAAAAAGATATAAAATAGTAAGCTAGAGTTAAAAAAAATGAACTAACGAGGTGAGCGCTTTAAACAATATCGCCATTTTAAACACCTTTTTGCATTCTTTGACGTTGGCCTCTACATTTTGTACTCGGAACTTTACTTGCTCACTTAGGATCAGTGTTTGTTACTTAATAGTGACTTTTTCCCGTTTTAAGCTTGTCGAATATCAAGTGAGTCTCAGATAAGATATGCCTAATCAAGATCAACATTGGTGTGACCATCCTAACTATCCTTTCTGTATAATTGTGCTCCATAATTGGGACAAGACGACATCACTAAGGATGCCTTTTAGGACCTATGGTTAGCGGTACCAAAACTCGACGGTAAAGAGACCCTGCTCCTTTGTAGCATTTTCAAAGGTCACATTGGGGAAGATTAGCGAGCTACGAGGTATTCATGGCAGGCTTGGTTATGGTGATCACAACCATGAAAGCAAGAAGTAGCTGCAATTTTCTTGGGCTGACGATCTTGCCGTTTGCAACTCTTTCTTTAAGAAGAAAGTAAACCATCTGATTACATACCAGTCTGGGGAATCTACGAGCCAAGTCGATTATGTAGTTGTGAGACAGTGCGAAATTGGAGTTGTCACCGACACTAAAGTAATTCCTGGTGAGGAGTTTGCTATACAGCACAAACTTCTGGTTTGCGACCTTTTTCTCGAGTCTACCAGTACCTATAAGCAGTCATTTACCCCCAGACTCCGTACATGGAAGTTAAGAGAACCTTTGGTAAAGAAGGGCTTCTTGGATCCAGTAACAATTATGTCTATTGTTGAGGAAACTTGGAACTCCTAAGAATAGCCTGCTAAATGCAGCTGATGAAGTAAGTGGTGTCACAAAGAAGAGAATCAGAAAGAAGCAAACCTGGTGGTTGGATTAGTCAGTCAGTCTTGCCATGTGTGAAAAAGCGCCCTTCGAAATATTTAAAGAAAGGTGGGAACAAGTGGAGTACCTCAAAGCTAAACGTCGAGCCAAGAAAAAAACTGAAAATAGCCAGTTTCAGGACATGTTCCATGTGGCTAAGCAGATGAAGGGAGAACAGGTGGGTGTGTTGGGGAAAGCTGCAATAAAGATGATCAAGGCAATCTGTGTTTAAGTGACGTCAGAAGCAGAGAGCTTGGAAAGAGCATTATGAATGTTTCCTTAATGTAGAGCTCTTTTGGTGTGCTGAATACCTTCATCCATGGCTAAATCTGGTGCTTGCTGACGGATGTAATGGTCATTGAAGCAAACTTTAAAAAGAAGGCTAGAAAATCTCCTTACCCCTCTGGTATCTTGGCCGAATTGCTTAAAGCATCCATTGCTGTTAGGGGCCTCATGTTAAGCAAGCTAGCAAATGCCGTCATTGGTGAGGAATGTGTCCCGACGGACTAGGACATCAGTTTCATCAACTGTACAAAGACAAGGATGATGCCACAGATAGAGGCAACTGCAGGGATCTGAAGATGACAGAACACTGTTTGAAGGGAACGGAGAGAGTGCATGATAAAGTGATACAAAGATCTTGTAGACATTGCTGAGTGCCAATTAGGCTTTATACCAGGATGAGGAACAACTGTTGCCTTTTTCATTGTGCGACTATCTGGCTAAAGAAAGAAATATCTATACTTTGCCTTTGTAGACTTGGAAAAGGCGTTGGACGGTTTACCAGGTGAAGTTCTGTGATAGGCAATAAGACACGTTGATATCCCTAAATGGCAATTTATTTGAATGCAAAGAGCAAGGTCGGAATTAAAAGCTCTTCGAAATGCATGCTGTTAGCATGTTCCAAGGTTCTGTTATCAGCCCACTCCTATTTGTCCTCGTGCTTGAACCCCCCTGTCTCGTGCCTTCTCAACTTCAGCTCCTATTGTGTGCTGACCAGCCATTGATCACTCTTGAAATTCTGGACGACCTCGGTGACAAATTTCTTAATGGAAAAATAGCTTACAGATTAGAGGGTTGAGAGTCAGTATGAGGAAAACAAAGATCATGACATTTGATCCTAACCTTAATTTCCCCCAAGGGACTGTGGTACACATTCTTGTGGCATCTGCAGGAAAGGTGTCGGCAGTAATTCCATCTTCTGTAATGGCTGCTAACACTTGGTGCACAAGAAGTGTACAAACATCGGCGGCAGACTCTCTGCAGATCCCTCTTTTAGATATGACCATTGCTGTGGCCTAGCACATGTAAGCAATGTAACCAGGTGGTTACCGTCACACACGAGCTTGAAACATTTGACCTTTTCTGCCACGTTGGAGACAGCTTACGTGCTTGTTGTGGTGTTTGCTCGCCTCTGTAAGAAGAACAAGGTCGGCTTGGAAGAAATTCAAAGAACTCCTGCTGCTCTTGTCATTGAGGTACTTCATGTAATTGTTGTGACGCTGTCTACAATTCTTATATTTGGAGCACCACGTTATGTGCATGTGAGTGCTTGCCTGCCAATAAAGAGGATCTAAGATGCTTCCAGCGCAGTGAAATGTTGTGATGAGATGGATGTGCTGCATCAAGCCTGGTGTGTGCGGTAGCTCAGACGATCTCAGCTGGAAGTTGTGCCTTGTCCGTCTACACACACAGCTCAGATATAGGCATCTAAGGTGGTTCAGTCATGTCCATTGCAGCACACAGAGTACAAATATAATCAGAAGTTTCCAAGATGATGGCAAAAGAAAGAGGGGTCACCTCAGAAATATATGGAAGGAACTGGTGGAAGGTGACTTGATCGACTGGGAGCTATCTGCTGGGGATAGTCTGGATGCACTGTCTGAGAAACTACAGAGCATCTCACTGCCACAAAAGGGATACGATATACGATATCAACAATCCCACTATTCCCGACCAAAATCAGATTCCCCCACCCCCTCTTGCAAAACTTCTCAAGCATTCAATTTGAGCTGTACGTGAAAGTTAGCGCAAGTAGGAAACGGTAGTCTCAAAAACCTTTTTCTAATTCAAACCTTCACATAGTCAAATCAATATACCCAGGCATTTTGCGTATGTAAGGTGTTTTCAGAAACATGTATTAACCTTCACACAGGCCACTGTACACATAAGCCTTACTCTAAACTTTTGTTGATTCTCTTGGAGGAAAAGGTTTCTCCCCCAAAATGAAGAACTTTTTATAAAGAACAACTAAGGAAATAGCTGGAAATAGCTGTTTCAAAAACAATTCTGATCGTGGTTTTTCATTGAGTTGATACTTTATTCGGCTTGTTTGTGAGATTGTAAACCAGAAACCAGTCAATCAACCAACACATAGGTCATCCTAAAAATGGGTTACAATCTTGTTTTATTCTTGACGAATCTTTTAGGGCAAAACGGTTTTTGGCACAAAATGAAGGGCCTACTTATAAGCAAGTAAGGCCACAGCCACTTCAAAGATATTTCTTCAGTCTGGACAACTTTTCAATTCTTTGAGTCAAACTAATATCATCAACTTGTTTATGTTGAGGTATTTCCAAGAGTTAGTATAAACATGCATATAGGCCACCTAGCAAAAACGGCCACCTAGTTGCCAACCCGTTATATATGCCACTCGATATCTAGGCCACATACACACTTTTGATAGGATTGAGTGTGAGTGGTAGTCTTGCTTTAAATGAACGACGTACTACAATTGTGCAAGCAAGCAAGCAAACAGCCATTTGAAAAACAGTTCTTGAATGGTTCCTGCTTTTCTTCCTGCAAAGAGTCTATTATAAAATGATTGACATAAATTAAGATTAACACTGTCTTACACGAGTTTGAGACAATTCAAGTATTGATTCTGTACAAGCCAGGAGACATCTACTGTATTTCCTCAGGTCTTTATGTAGTAAGACAATCGAAGTGAAGTTTCTTTTTTGCTTTTAGGTCCAGGAGCGAAGCATGAGAGTGAAAGGTCTCGAGTGCCTGGTGTCCATATTGAAGTGCATGGTGGAGTGGAGCCGAGAGCTCTATGTAAACCCTCACTCCCAAGTTTCTAACTCAGGTAACTTCATTGCAAGCTGTTCTTCTCCCCATCACCCAGAATGTATTCCTGTCAAATCTAAGAAGCATAACTTCATCTAATTATACAGCCCTCTGATTGTGAGAATACATTGGTACAAATTTTAAGTGTATACAATAGTATATCATGAAATATCAGTGGAGTTTTGAAATAAGTTTGAAGACAATTCAGTTTTCCTTTTAATATGTTGACATGTTGGAAGTTCTTTTGGGGTAGTTTAAGTTCTCATTTAACATGTGTCTACTGTCATTTTGAGACTGAGTTGTTTTAACAGGTTTTGAGATGCAAGATTCTATCCATTTACAAGCAAAGCTAATTTTATTTGGATTTCAAATGACCCTTGGAATATTTTTTAATGCCCCCTTTTTAATACAAGCCTAGTCTAAATTCAAGCCCAAAGAAAAGTGGTTAAGAACTACAGGATTAGCCCATCGGCGTATTTTTGGAATTCGGCATTAGTTAGCAAGTTAAACAGAAAGGAATGTGCTTCATTAACTGTTAAATTCTTTTCAGACACAACACCCAATGTCAAGAGAAAGATCAGTTTAAACGAGCCTGATGTTGAACTGAAGCCAGAAGGGAAAGACATTGGAGAAAAGTCATCATTTGGAGGAAGTCAGGGCTCACTCAACTCCACCTCATCATCATCATTTACAGCGACTGATAACCCTGAGCAGTTTGAGTCACAGAAGCAGATAAAGGAAGTGATGGAACAAGGAATAGAAAAGTGAGTTTTAGTCAATTCTTTGATACTTAGCCGAACTTGTACAATACATTTAATCATGCATGTTAAGATTACAGGCAGCAGAGTAGTTGTGTAAACACTGGAGACTAGTTTCGAAAAAAACTGTTTTATCTGCGTGGG
>JAOBRG010360173.1:0-12678 GCA_027574985.1 Umimayanthus nakama
ACTTTGTGACTTTCTTAGCCTTAGGTCACTTATTGGTTTACATTTTTTATCCGGACGGACATTGTGTCAGACTTTGCGCTCAAAAACTGTCGTATATCAGAACAGTTAAATAAAATAGGCGCCAACTGGGTCCTTACCGAGGACACCATCGCAACTGCTGAAGCTATCGTTTGCAAGTTGTTTTGAAAGAAGTGTAAGAGCGTGGACGTCTTGCTTTACAAGCTGCACTGTACAAAGGAAGGGAAAGTTTGACCTAAAAGTTGCACAATTCCGCTGGATTTTGTTATAAAATATGGGCGTTACTGCTATATTTTTTTATTGAAAAGACAGCGAACTCTTTTTATTTACTAATTGTATGATTTTACGTTATAGAAATGTAGTGAAAAGCAGATTATGGTTCCAGAATGTCTAACATTTGATATAAAACAAACTTCGAACTGTCACACTAATGAAATATAGGTCATAAAATGGCAGATTAGTTATTTGAATTGGCTTCTGGATTGGCATTTGGGTAGTTGATTTCTTCTGCTTTATTGCAATATTTGTAGCTACCATTTCGGCTGCCGATTCAAACTTTTTAAAGCTGATTTTCCAATTGAAAGCTACCGAATCAAAATTGCTATCACAATTTTTTTAGAAGCTAGAGTCCTTACAAATAAGACCCGCTAGGTTTCGTTCGGTCACCACAAGTGAGCACTAGAATCGCCTCAGCTGATGGACTATAAGTTTAGTTTGAAATTGGGTATAGAGAACTGGTTTGAAGTGTGGTCAGGATGTTAAGGCTTTGGTAGCAAGCCGGGACCCAAACCATTGGTGCCCCCTTCCCCAGCTTGGGTATATACGCCACTCAAGAATCCCAGACATTTTTTATCGTTTAGTAAAGTGCTTTATTAACAGCCTACAGTGTGCAGCCATAGGCTGAGCTACAGTAGATTTACAAATACAGTTTCTATAAAATACTCTATAAAGTACAATAAATTGAAAACTATTTACATTATTAAAAACTACAGGAATCGCGTTAACGCAAAAATTGTCCATTTTAACGCAAAGTGCACTTTCGAATTTGCAATGCGTTCATGTAAAAATAGAAACTTACTCTCAAAGATCCAGTTTCATGCCCCCCCCCCCCCCCATGCAAAACTGTTAGTGACTCCAAGCCAGCAAGATCATGGAGTCCCATGGCTCAAAGCAAAAATATGTATGGCAACCCCTGAACTAGATGAGTTGAACATTATAAACTATCTTTAAAACAGTTTGTTTTGCATAGGAGCATATTAAAGTTGCGGTCTTTTCTCAAGAACGGGACGGTAACGGCTCACCTTGTAAAGGAGACTGCCAAACTCTCTTGATCTACCCTCGCGGCTAAATAATTCACAGTGAACCCGCTATAATAAGGATATCTCTCCGCTAGAAATCGCTTATAAAGTTTTATCAAGTTAATATATAGGACACTCCATTAATAAACACTAGTTATGTAATGCTTTCTCGTGGTATACCATGGAATATGTCTCGCGACTGTTGTATTTTCTGAGCCTTTAGGAGACACGAGAAAGCATTGCTATTTGTTTTATCCAACTCCTAAGTATTCGGAAAACGTACGAAAATTTTCAAAAAAGCTCGAAACTCTTCGGGAGTTTCTAAAATATTTGATATGCTTCAACGCCGTTTTGGAGGAGCTTTTACAATTTTTAAGACCTTTGGTATTGCCCGGAGATCATCGGAAAAATTGAAAGACGTGATTCGTGGAATTTTTCAACAATTTTCATAGGAGTTAAAAAGCGTGTGGGAGCTAATTTTCAGAAGGTTCCAAAAGGACAACGGTATAATTGTTACCCGCATAAAATGACAGGAAAGTAAAAGTAGAGTGGGATACTACCCGTTAAATATTATTTGTTGCATACCTTGAGCAGAATATTCAACAATTTTCCTGGCTTCTAATTGGCTGTATTTCTTAGGCATGGGATATTTAACAATAATTCTGGCACGTACTCGCGTTGTATATGTGCTTCTAATTTTAGCGGACGAGATGTGGAGCATTGAACGGCTACAGTAAGTTCGTATTCAACAAGCATGAGTGGAATGTTTGTTTTATAAGATACCATTCACTGGATATAGATATCTCGAATTTTGTTTTCTACTCGAGTTTTCGGTGGTTTTTTTAGGGAACATTTTCCCGGTTTCCTTATCTGGACAAACTACAGGATATTAGATTTATACTGTGACAAAAGAGCTAATCAGATTACCAGAAATTCAACATCCGATGATTGGTATTTTATTTAAAAAACTGTTTCCCGTAAATTCTTGTACCTAGGACTAGTATATTAAAAGGTGACCAAAACTTATCTTGGTTGCTATTAAAGTGTTCAGAGTGACTCCACCCTGACGTGGACCCCGTCTCGTGCTGTCAAAGTGATCCCAGCGACAACTTTCAGTGGCACTTGAGTTTCAGGTGAACGGAGAAACTTGCACTTCCTCAGAAGTTTCACTAGCGTCAGTTTGATCTCAATCAGAGCGAATCTCATTCCGATACAGTTACGGGGACCCGATCCAAACGGCATGAACTGGAATTAATGAAATACGAAACCAGGTTAGATGTCGCACATTTTCAACTGCGCGCAAATACAAACAGGCACTAGACCCATAGGCAAGGGAAACGCAAGCTACACACGCACTCTCCCCTCTCCCACGAGCAAAAAGGTCCACAGCTCCGTGCAACATTCCAACTTTAAACAAATTCTATTTGAAAAGTTCATTCAAAAAACAAAACCCTAGAATATTTAGTCTATGTATACTAATCCGAGTGATGTTTTTCTTGAACGATTTAGTAGAGGACGCTAACTGTAAGTTCAAAATCTGTCGTCAGATATTTCTCTATTTTTTTCTTTATGACTTGTTAAAAATATTGTGTGGTAAGGTAAGGTTATTGGGTTGGTTCACTGATTCATTCTTATTCCCCCCACCTACCGCCACTAAATTCCTCGTTACATGTCTGGGCATAGCCAAACACGAACACTCGTGCAAATACATGGTTTGATATGGGGTAATCAATTTCTTTATTTTGGTCTGAAATGGGGTATTGAAAATTGAATTTTCGGAACCGAAATGGGGCAAAGTTTTTAAGGCTTGGGGGTAGCCCTCACTCAATTTCTGGGCGAGTGCACCCCCTGCCCCCCCCCCCCCCATCCTTGACTCAAAATTATCAAATGTTGATCTAACTGTAAAGTCAAACTACCTGAAATGGATGGATCTTGTCTTTGTTCAGGCCACGGAACCTCTCCGGATCAAACTTGTTCACATCAGGCCACGCTTCGGGGTCGTGGTGAAGGGCCCAAACCGGTATAGTCACCTCAACTCCGGCTGGAAAGTGCACCCCATTGATAGTGCATGAGTTGTTGCATTTTCTGTTCACGATGTGGACCGGCGGGTAGAGTCGCTGAGACTCGCTTATCACGCAGTTCAGATACTCCATATTTTGGACAAGGTCATACAACGGCTTGTCTGGGTTAGACTGCAAGTTATAGAGGTCATCGTTAAATAAGAGTCTCTCAAATTGATTAATGAGTCAAGCATTTTAAAGTACATAAATAACAAGAGGCTCATTAAGCCTTTACTCGTGGTACTGAAGTGAGGTTGTATTCAGTTGTTTTAACCCTTTAACCTATTAGGGGGCACTGACCGTGTGGGACCGGAGACAAATCCCAAACATGGCAGTCACTGGACCGAATTGCTTTTCTCGACATGAAAAAAAAAAGAAAAAGAAATGGAACCCAAAAGTTGACTCGTGGTACCACAAGTAACAAGTTTTACAGTTTCAAAAGGCAAATGAAAGCAATAAATTGTTCATCTACCTCAGTTCTTTCTTGATGGAAAGGTTTCAGCACGAATGTTATGTGTTTCTGTTTTAAAACTCACTCAGCCAAAGGAAATCCTTTGCGACTGTTTGTTTTTTTGTTTTGAAACGGTGCTGTTTTAATCTCACGCCTTAATTAATTATCTTAGTTAATTAGTTACTAGATAGTCCAGGGAACCACTAGTACCTCACCCTATCCCTCTTAGAGTTTGAAAACACCGTTTCTATTCTAACAACAACGACAATTTTTTTTAAGGCTATTTCAAATTTTACAAATTACACACCACCTCAGTCCGAAATTCTTATTCAACAACAATACAAGTTAAATTTAGACTTTGCACAAATATATTCTTACCTGGATGGCATTTTCAATCTCTGAGCGTAGTTTTTCCTGAATATCTGGGTGCAATGCCAAGAGATATGTTGCAAATGTCAAAGTGTTGGCCGATGTTTCTTGTCCTGCAAGTAAGAAAATAGCCGACTGCGCGACGATTTCATCATCGGTCAGCTTCGAGCCTTTTCCTTGGGACCCAGTCTCCTCATGCGCAGTCAACATCAGATGGATGAGATCCTTTCTACCCACAATGCCTTTCTCGGCTTGTTCTCGACGCATGCGGACTATTTTTGAGGCGGTGTCAATGAGAAAACCGGGCCCGCCGCTCGTCGAAGCCATTATTTTTGATATGATTCCGGCGAAAGGCAGAGAAGACACGAACTGCATGAGAGCTAGTGGTCGTTGAAGGATTGCTTTCGCGGCGTCCAACATCTTTGAGTCGTCGTTTGTTTGAACATCTGACTGGACTCCAAATGCCGCGGATAAAATAACTTCTAGAGTCATTCGGTTGAACCATTCTTTCATGTCAACACTCTTCCCTAGAAGCGAAAAAGAATGTAACAAAGTTAACGTCTTCATTCGCATAGACGTCGAACAAGTACACGTTTTTTTTTATAAGAACAAACTTTATAAAAACCACCAGGCTGAGATTTGCCCAAAAATTAGGAACAATCTAAGAAGAAACATCAGGCTGAAATTTTGATCAGAAAATGGAAGAGTTACAAGCGATCTCGTCACGTTTGCAAACGCTGTATTGACACTTTCAAACACATATTTCTTAGTGTCTTTTTACTTGTATTTTTCTGGCAACTAATTCACTTTTAAAAATATCAGGAAATAGGAACATTTTAAGAAAAATTTGAGGCTGAAATCGCCGAAAAATTAAGAACAGCCCAGGCTGAGCCGAAATTTACTGGTTCTTATTAAAGAACAGTGTGTACCAACCTTGAATAAACGCCCAACCTGATGGTTTTAAAAAAGAGTTAATAAGCGCCCGGCCTCCGATAAGCGTCCCCCTCCCTCAAAAAACCTTTTATACTTGAAGTCTGTATTATTTAAGAAGTGCAGGCTCAGTTTCTTACCTGTGTTAGCAACGGCCTGTAGTTTGTCCTCTAGTGTGTCAGTGGCTTTCTCCATTAGCCCTGTCAACTGCCTCAGCTTGGCCGTGCTAAATGTTGGAGTCAGCGTGCTGCGAACTCTTTTCCAATTCTCGTCTTTTGCCGACACGATATTCAAATGTAGCGGATGCAAAAGATCCACTTCCGGTGAGACGTTTGCCCGGTTTCGAAAATTGGAGAATTCCTTTAGCATAATCTGCTTCAGAATGTCAGGATCTGTCACTACCACAGACACATTCTGACCAAAACAGATCGTGTAGCATTTTCCATATTTCTTCGCGCACTCGAGCATATAGATGTGATCTCCTTCTGCTTTTGCGACGTCGGGGAGATTTCCAACAAATGCATGCGGTTTTGGGCCAGGGAGGTTCAGCGTCTTGAGGATGGCGAACGAACGTATTCCGTACCAATAGAGAAGGACGGAAGTCATGAGAACAATTCCTAGGAACTCGGCGAAGAGTTGAGCGGAGGAGATGCTTTCAACATGGTCTGCCAACACGCGAATCATTCTGTAGCAGGATGTAGTTGTCGTCAGGGAAGTTTCTTCAGCTGGATGTCAGAAAAACGATAAAAATTTAGTATCTTGTAAGGGTTCTTACTGGTCTGTTTTGCATAAACTGAACCTAGTTTGAATTATATTTTCAGGTGTTAAAAAATACTAGCTAAATTCTACAACAAAACTTAAAATTTTGGCTTTAAAACTGATGAAATTTCCACGGGATTTAGGTTGTATTTAAAATCTGTGAAAACTGCAACAAACAGAATTGTTAGTCGCTGCACCAAGCGAAACCCATTACGCTGCCGGACGGCTCACGCAACAAACCCATTGCGCTGTCACGCTGCAAACCAAAACGCTGGACACGATGCAACGCTATTAAACGTAATTAACTTGGACACATTGTGTAAAAATAAAAATCTTATGCGGGCCTAAAATCATAGACTAAGAGCAATGTCTTCCCTTTTTTCAGAATCGAGGAAAATATGTGCTCTCGGAGCGCTGTCGTTGGCCGACTGTTGCTCGATATTTAGAGCACTGCAACGACCGAAAGTCCGGGTCAGTTCGGTACATAGATTTTTACATACAATGTAGCAAAAATTGTTTTGAACAAAATTAAAGCATCCATGATAACAGAGAAAAATTTTACAAGAAATACAAACAAATCCATTGAGAAAGGACCGAGCCACATTAAGAAAACACCAAACTGCGGTCAAAATTTTTGCTTACCTTGATTTAAGATTTCCGCCAAAGCTGACTTACAATTTCAACTGTCTGAGAATGAGAAACTCAGTGCTTAAATACCCGAGCCAAAACAAAGGCTGGATATTACAAAGCACGTAAATGCTTCGCTTGATTGACATTAAATGTTAATGATATTCGCAATATTATCTTTGTAACAAGGTCAAATATACGTGTAGGAAGTTACTTCCTAATGGTCGTTTTATTTCCAATGTGCGATCCTAATAATGTTTAGCACCGGCTGAAATGCAATCTTACGACCATCATAACGAGTTTTAGTTTGTACCCTATTTGTTTTAACTGGAAACTGGAACAAATTTGATCCTGCATTGATAAGACCTTGAAAGACCTTTAAATCGAAGCCTTGGGTGACCTTAATAACTATGCGCATTTAGTTCAGTAATGCCAAACACAAATTAAACAAACAAACTCCCACGCGCAATATCTCACAGCTTTAATTGTTTAATACAAGGTCTTTCAAGGTTTCGCTGACCGGAATCACGGCAATTTATCGCGGCAAAAATACATTGTCATTGATGCAAAACGTTCATTTTTTTTCTTTTAAAAAAAACTCTTTTCTAGTCTCGAAACACAGTTGAATAGTTATCCTCAACATCAACTTGCATCAGTCAGCACTTCAAACCAGCTAGCAAAAACCTTTTCATAATTTAGCTAAGAGAAGAAAACCACAGTCTAGTATCAAACAAATATTGTTCCGGTTTAGGTAAGTAACTTGCTGGAATTTGGCTGCACAGCTTTTGATCTTTTGTGGCAGAAACGGAGTTTACTCATTCGTTTGCCGGTTAGACAGACGATTGCTGAAAAAATGTTGAAACTTTCTCTAAAGGTGGTTAGTCTAATCCAACCACCCCCCCCCCTCCCCCCCCCAAAAAAATGTCGGGCCCATCAAAAAACGAACATATTTGATATGCTATGTTCTCACTATAAAATGTTGCTCTGGGTCTCAGTTCGACTCAGCGGCCTGGCTATAGTTCGACTGTATTAGAGAATTTATACCAAGGCCTTGTAATTACTTCTCTTCGTCTGGAAATTCAAGTGACCTGCCATTTTGCTGCTTATGTTTTGATTCCTGCAAACGTATTAAACGTTTCCAACCTTATAATCAAGGACAGAATAAAAAACTCAACTTCGTGATGACATGTCAAACGGTTCAGCGCAAGGTTATGTAGATTTTAGATTGTCTATTTTAGATAACCTTCTTTCGAGGTTAGCATAAGATTACATGTTTCAAGATGAGTGCCTTTGTAGCGACCTTGAGTAACCTTCAGATGGCACCTTGGAAGACCTTGAAGGCTGATTAAGGGCTCATTTACATGAGAGGTCTACTCGCGCGGAGAAACTCAATCCAAGATAAATTCATTTCAGTACTTGTACTTGGTAACTTCTTTGCTGGCCTTTACAAGGCTTTTGGGCGGGTTGAGCTCGTCCAGGATGATCTCATTCCAGTCCGAGACAACCGGCTGAATTAGAAAACTCCATTTGAAGAGTTTTAATTGGGACAAAAGTCAGGATAGACCAAAATTCTGAAGGTGCGTGCGGTAAAAATTTTGGGCCCGGGCGGAATCAGTTTTTCTCGGGCGATATGGTTCTTCTCTCGGGCTCTCGTTAATCCAGTTTTTTTGCCCTGGAATGGCTTCCACCCCGAAACGATTTAAACTAGGTTTGCCGTTTCAAGAGCTGTAGGCAACATCCCTGTATTTATTTGAACAAAGTGTCACAAAATCCATCTCCGCCATGACCAAATGCCACAGCTTTATGTAACTGAATATGTATCGACTTTGTGGCCGGAATCGGATCATGTATTTTAGATGGGGAATTTTGTTCAACACTCAGATTGGAAAAATGTATCGAAAACTCTTTGAATACAGGCTACAATTAAACTTGATTTTCTTTTTCTTTCAATACGCTGTTCAAACGTATATGGTATTTATACAGGTCGTGGAGAACTCGACGGTATGCAAATGCTGCGACCTTGAACGAACTTCACCTTGAACTTGGTTATACAAAATTTAGATAGTTTGAGAACATAACTGCTCATTAAAACTTAACCATTTAAACATGCTATCAACTTCACTACACACGCTAGCTGCCTAAAATTGCAATTTGCGAATCATTTTTGTCGTTTGTTTCTACTATGACTGAGCGGACCCATTCTGCAGGGACCACTACTGCTTAAGATTTGTTTAAACTACTAATACAAGTTAGACTACGAGTACGATTGTTTGGTACGATCAAACTTTTGACAGGAGTTCGCAAAATCGCTGCAGCGTCAAACTTTGAATCCACCTTCCTGCCGGCTTACTACGAAAACTACGGTAGACCTGGCTAAGAAATACTCGCAGTCACACTTGAGCTCGTGGTCAAATCTAAAGGCCCGTGTAAACTGGCGCAACAAGTCACAATGATGTTAGCCCGACAGTGTAGCACTAACAGTATAATTTAGTGAGCTGTGTTTAAATTCAAATATTTTCTTCCACTTTCGTTGTGAAACAAAAACTGTCCTGTGAGTGAAAAGAACAACAGTCGAATCGATTAACTTAAACTTGTATTTTTCTTGTCCCGCAGTCAGGGACATTTAAAAACACAAATCGTTCCACATGGCTGAGCATTTGGCCAGTCCCGGGGACTGGAAACTTGACCAACAGCAGTTTGAAGAGTTCAAGCCCGGGGGTGGCCCGGAGGGGGATGTTTAAGTTTCGAATCGATTGATACTTTATCAACATAGACACCAGAAAATTTGCAGAAATTCTGCGCGATAGCTTCTTATTTTTTTTCCTTTTAGATAGGTGAATGACTAGATTAAAATAAATAAACGCGTATAGTGCAAATTTAGAGCTAAGTATCATGACGTTTCGACAGTGTCACCCCGGCGTCATTACCGAAAGCCATAGCTCTAGACGAAATGATATCTAAGGCTAATTTGCTGCTCTATAACGCTGCCAAAGCAAATTCGGCTGTTTATTTTATGAAACACTATTTATTAGGAATATCAAACCAACCTTGAACACCAAAGATGACTCAATTGAAGTAGAAATTTTTATTTCAAGTCATTAATACATGGAACCTTACCTATCATAGCTTCTTTCAATCCTACCTGAATTTATTTTGACACTATATATAGCTCGGTACAATTAAAATCGAAACATCATGTATTTAGCTCTATATATTTGCACAATTTTTTTTCTTATAAAATTGTAATGATATCAAAAACCAAAACAAAATCTTACACCAGTTTTGAAACTTGTTCTTGCAAAACATCTTAACAGCATTA
The DNA here is from genome assembly GCA_027574985.1 of Umimayanthus nakama. Classification (NCBI taxonomy): domain Eukaryota; kingdom Metazoa; phylum Cnidaria; class Anthozoa; order Zoantharia; family Parazoanthidae; genus Umimayanthus; species Umimayanthus nakama. The sequence continues at coordinate 9,832 of JAOBRG010360173.1, forward strand.
ATACTTGTAACTTGTTTTAAGTTTTTTGTCTTTCTAAAGTCGCGTATCTTCAACCTTAACCTCCACCGTGTTGTGATAACTTGGGATATTGCGTCGCTGATCAACACTTTCTTTGCGCTTTCTTCTAAAGCAGCGCAAAGCTGTGCAAACGGACTGGCGCAAACGACGCTTGAAACGGTGATGTTTGAACGCAAACAGGAATGGATTGAGACAGGAGTTTATGCATAAGAGAAGGACTGGTACCCAAACAGAGCAGATGACGTAGGCCTGGTACGAGGTGGCTGTTTCTGAAAATAAATAATAATAAATTTGCATAGCAGTGTTACTGAAAAATGGCGCAAGTGAGAGGGGAATGGTACTGAACAAGAGGTTGGTGAGTAAAACTAGAGCCAGTCTCCTCGCAAGATCGCCTTCTCTTTTGACACCCATCCGAGTGCTAGAATTTCTGACCACGCGGTAAATGTGAAGGTAAAGCGGTATTGTACAGAAGAAGACTAAAATATACAAGATGCCAAGAAAAACTGAAACGGCCATTGGCTTATGACCTTCTACGTTGATATGGTGACCGAAAACCGAGCAAAGTAGAGCATTGTCCTTCTCATGCGTTTTGCGTTGTTTTTTGTCAATGAAGAAGACACCATATAAAGTGTAAGCTACTGCGACGCACCAAGTCGTGATCACACACAGAACTGCAATCTTCCAGCTCATTCGAATCTTTGGCTTTGCGTGGTAAACTATAAGAAAATACCGCTCGACTGTCAAAAACAATGACGTCATAACCGATGTGAACTGCGTCACACCGAACAGAAGGGTCATATATGGACACATAATGAAGAAGGACCTCCAATCTGGCTCATATCCCGTATATGAGTTGGCAACAATTTCTCTGTCACTGTCGAGGTATTTGTTGAATGTTGCGGTGAGAATACAGTATAGAGCCATGAACAGATCACAGACTGCCAAGTTGAGGATGAGGAAGGTTGTGGGGGAATTCCGGAGCTCGTTGGATGTCGATATCAGAGCGATAACAGTCAAATTGAAAACAAGTGCAGCGCTCGCTAGAGGATAAATGAAATTCAGGAGGCGTTGGACAAGTCTGAATACAATCATAAGCGAACGCAATGGTGGCTGGGTAATGCAGTTCCGCCTGTCACAAACACATGTTAATGTATATCCAGGCTTCAAATAGCGCGAAGGGGATTGATAGAATCTCCTCCATCCTGATCCTATTGGTAGCCAGCAAATCTCACCAGAATCTCTATCTGGTGAGCTACCTTTAAAAAAAGACATTTTTACTCGTGAGGAATTGACACGTGGTTCGATTGTTCTGTTTGCCTCATTGTTTCTAGTGATGTTACATTGGTCACATGACTTTACCCAGCTGACCCCAAGGACGCAATGGATCTTGGGAAACGCCAAGAGATCGTTCCACGAATCGTAAATCGCCACCTTTGCCTTTTTTACAATTAAGTTCTTCATGTTTGGTAACTTTCCATCCAGTTTTACCATACTAGTGTACGATAGATCACTGGAACAAACAGTATCAACGTCAGTGGACGCAAAGAGCACTACAGACGTAAGTTCATTTGGCGTTACGGATATGGAAGACGCGGTGAGATTTGAAAGGATGAAGTAGTAATAGCGATAATGATCGTGACCTTGACCACGACGACCACAAACCATTGCCGTTACCGTGACCACAATCACTATTACGACTACGATCATGATCTACGTCCACGACTTAACAGTTATTATAATAATAATAGTAACGGTAGTAACAGTGATAATGGTAATGAAAATGAAAATGAAAATGAGAGTGATAGTGATAGTTATTTTTAAGGATCATGGTAGTGATAACGATGATGATAGTAAAAATAATACTGATACTAATACTGATAATGACAAAGATAGTGATAATGATGATATTGATAATGATAACGATAAAGATAATGACAAAGAAAATAATAATGACAATGATAATGATAATGATAATGATAGTGATAATGAATAATGATGATAATGAATGATAATGATGATAATGAATGATAATGATGATAATGAATGATAATGATGATGATAATGATAAAGATATTGATATTGATAGTGATAATGATAATGATAAAAACAAAAAACGATAATGATGATGGTGACGATAAAGATAATGATACTGCATGATACTGATACTAATCACGACACTGTTAATGATTATGTTAATAATAACGACAATATTTAGTGATAGTGGATAAGGATTTTGTAAAACCAACATTTACAAATAGAAAGTTACTTTTCATTATATTACACAACTTTATTGAAATGAGAATGTCAGTTAAGTGCTGAGCACAAAATGTCAAACTGTAAGAAAAACTGGAAAAAAAACCGTCTTGACACACAACCTTTATATGCATGCGAGAATCTTCACTGTATTTCGGCGTCATTGATTTTATAGTGTAAGGAGAAGTGGAAGGAAAACAAAGTGAGGGGGAGGGGTGGGGGATTCGGGAGAGTCAGAGCACCTACAGGGTTTGTAGCTCTTTGAGGCCAACGAGAGTGTCCGGTCTCATATCTTCCAAGCTGTTATTTGCCAAAGATCTAAAAATAATCAAAATAAAATCCAGTTCAAAAAAGTAGAACATTAATAATAAAGTAAACTTAATAGATGCAAAATACTGCTCCTACAACACAGCACATGAGATCGCTACAACCAATCAACCAATCAATTAATTAATTAATCAATCATCATCGATTAATCAAACAAATAAGTATCTATTTAACTGTCTGACTAAAAGGAGCGTCACGCATTGGTTTTTATTAAAAGAAACGTTGTGACGTTTGGGTATGTGTGTGTTT
>JAOBRG010360184.1:0-12678 GCA_027574985.1 Umimayanthus nakama
GATCCTGGAGAAGAAATACCAGACAACTAAAAACAAGCTGAAGGAACTGCAGGAAAGGTAAATTGTGTGTCCTATCGGTTGGGCACAGGGGACAACAAAGGGCCTCTGATTACAATATTTAGTTTCCTTTTGATACACTCAAGCTTGTTTGTTTCATTTTTTTCAAGTCAGCGTTAGTGTTCACATTCTTATAACTTTAGATCAAGCCGGTAATTGTTAATTTCCTTTGTTCGTTTACATGTTAAAGAGAAAACTTGTTTTGTACCAAAACCTAGACAATGAGGAGTCCCTATTTTCCTTGAGTTTGTCGAGGCACCGAAAAAGGCATCACAAACGCCTGTGCGCAGAAACTAAATATAGTGAAACAGGAGAAGGAGGAGAGAGAAAAGTAAGGACTACAGACAACATTTTGTTTGAAACTATGCAAATTGTCGGGCAATGCACAGTTGTTTTTTTTCATGTCCTGAAAAGTTGTCAGCTTGCGCAATTGTCTGCAGGGCCAGAGCAGCAGGACAGAGGAAAAAAAGGGACTGCTTGTAGTCTTATTGGCAGTCCTTGATGTCTTACTGTGACTATCGCAATGTGATTGAATGTGCAATTTTGTACTTGATGAACTTCTTTTAACAGAAGCCCGTTAGGATGGCGAGTCTTGTGTTATACCTTGTTCTTACTCTGAGATCACCGTTTTGTTATTAGGGAACAAGCTGCCCAAGATGTCCTTTTAAGCAAAAATGATTACATAAAATCATTGGAAAATCAGGTAAGTATAGAAGATGCTGGATCCAACGTCATTTTTGTAGTTTTCAAATTTTAAGTATTAACTTTGTTTCTTCTCGAAACCTTTTCCCTACTTAGGTGAAGGATCTCCAAGCTGCAGTTGAAGAGCTTAGGAAATCCAAGTTGTCAGAAGCTCCCAAGAAAAAGATTGAAAAGGAATCCACAGAGAAAAACAGGACAAATGTGCTTAAAGAAACAGGTATTAGCGAGAGTGCGCACAAAGGCGTTCACATTTTGAAGAAGTCTAAAGCAACAGACGTTGCATCGCATAAACCTCCCAAGAAGACCGTTGATGAACCACGTCAGATTGCTGTCGAATCTGAAGTCAAAACGAGAAATGTTTCCGAGACTGCGCAATCGCCTTTATCCAATGACGAAGACCTTCACAGATTTTCTTATGTTGAAGGAGATTCACTGTTCCCCTCAGAATGGAAAGATCCAACCAAGTTAGATCTTATCTTGGACTGGAAGAAATCAGATGCTACTAGTAAACCAAAAGGTACAGAGTCTTTAATGCAAGGGCTTTTAGGGCTTCTTATAACTGGTGGTTGAGGGAGGAGGGTTTATAAAGGCCCATTCAAATAGATCTAGCATCATCCAAAATTGTGTGTTCAACAAAGTTGGACGGATGTTGGAAGAGAAAATTTCACCAATCGATCTTGTCCATGATTGACCATCATAACCCAACAAGGTGGTATAATGAATCCAACATGCTGCATTCAACAATTACAGATGATTTTTGACCAGCATGTTTGGTCCGTTTGATCGGCACTAGGAATTAAAGCATAACTTTCAAAATAAGCTCGAATCTCTTCTAACAATTAGAAACTGTCAACATACTTCAGTCTACTGCTTAATCATTTCAAAAAATAACGAGTTTCAAAAGGTACAGTTGTAGCAACACCAATGAACACGGATCGTTTTTGGCGATATTACTTTGGTGATGCTCCATATACCCATTGAGGTGCCATCGTTCAGTGTTTCCTAGTGACAGTATTTGTTGAGTTCTTTGTTATGCAACTCAGGGCTCATTGTCACTTGGTGTATCGAACATAACCGTATTACTGAGACAGTATATGTTAAGCTTGCAAGTGAAATTTTACATGTTCTTGTTTGCTTTCAATTAGTAATGAAAATGTGTTGTTGGCTGTTCATTTTTTCAAAGTTGTTCATGTTTCCAACATAAAACATAAAACTTCAAAATGTCTTTTTTTTTCAAAATTTAACTTTAAAATGCCTTGAGACATTGCTATTAAAGACAGTCGCTTCAACATTTTTGTCCCCCTTACAACAAAACGTATATGCTCATAGAACGGGTTTTTTTAGGTTTGTTATAGTTGGATTCATCAGCATAAGTTTTAGTGCAAACCAAGCTTAAACATTTAAGCAAAATTTAAACGATAAATTAAGTGTGTTACCTGGTTCCTACTCACGAACAACTGGACGAGACATGTTGAACAATTTTAAAGGAATGTTGAAGTTTATAGGAACTCTTCTGGTGACAAGAATAATTGAGATCCAAGTTTTCAGGGGAAATAAGAAAACGGTTGCTAATCTGTAATTAGCGATCACAATCGATGAAAAAAGTATTTGTGTGGAGTGCTATTCATTTTCAAGTCTTGAACAGAGTATGGTGTGAGGTTTCTGTCAGGTTATCAATATATTCAAAGCTTAGGCAGTGAGAAGCTGAAAGCATTTTTTCATGGTTTTACGGGTTTTTTTTCAAATAAATTTTTATCAGGAATTGCATTTTAGAAAGTCTTAGCTTCTAAAACGTTCTGAGCCTTCTCAACATATAGCAGAGCTGTGATCCATTGACTTACCTTTGAAACGAAGATTTCCCAATTTATTTATTTTTTTCTAATATGGTAAAAATATCTCCACAGAAAACAGGTCTTCCGCTGAGTTAGACCTGAACTCCATTCCTGAAACTGGCCGTCTCAACAACGATTATAGTCTGGATAAAATCAGAATAGCAGAGCAGCAGGACAAGAAGCACAAGCCAACTCGTGCTAGTTATGGGAGGGACTTGGATGACAGAAATGAAGTGAGTGAATTTGAACTCCAATCTACATTTACACTGTCAATATAGATTTCAATTACATTGTAACTAAGAATATAAACATCAAAATATTGAGCACTAAAATGAAATTGTTTGTTAAGGCCCATGCAAACGTTGTTGCGTGTTGTTGGGGGTGTTGGATCCAATTGCATGGGCCTAAAGATTTAACCAGTTTCAAGCTATAAGCAGCAAATGCCAGTAACTGTCAACATTGTTGTGGTTCCATGCAAACAGACGCAACATGCTGGGCCCAACAATGTTGCGTGTTGTTGGCCAACAATGTTGCGTCTGTGGTCATGGGCCTTAAACAGAACGCAGGTCGTGGAAGTCATATATGTTTTCTCAAAATATACCTTCACTTAGAATCATTCTCTACTCTATCACCTTTCTTTTTTCTCGCGTATTAAGTACTAAGTCATTGGCCAGTCTTTAAAGCCTACAACTCAAAGGTGTTACTGCTGTCATGGACTGGCCTCTGTGTGCAAAGGTCTGTCTCATCAGATTTCCAAACAAATCTTGGTGGTTTCAGATTTGGAAAGGGGTCGCGAATGAAGATGAGGATGAAGGGGAAGATGCCCGTTCAGAATATCACCACAGCAACCGTGATGCTGAACAGACCAAGCCCAGCGGGCCAGGCTTGTTCCTGCCCAACATTCCTGTTGGTGGGTTCAAACTCAAAGCTACTGGGCGTAACCTGAAGGACGATTCTGATGTGTCCAAGCAGCAGTCACCACACGAAATGACCCGCAGCAGCTTTCCTCTCGCAGGCCGAGACCAGACCCATGGCGTTGTGGTGGAGAACCTGCTAGACAAACAGTTAACAAAGGCCGATGTCAAGGTGTCGTCACTACCCTCTGCCTTTGGACAAGAAGACAAGGCTGTCAAGAAACTGAGCGACTCCACAGATTCACTGGATGCATCCCACAACTCGTTGCAGGAGATTGAGGAAGCCAAGAGAAGAGTAAGTTTTAATGCACCTGTTGGTTTGTTTCCCTCTCGGCCCAGTTGTTTGAAAGAGGTTAAAGCGTTTAACTATTAAAGTGTCAAACGTCTGCCTGCTATCGTGTGTTGTAAAATGTTTTGTTGTTTACCAAACCTTAGGCACAGGGTTCTTGCTCCGAAGGAATGAGATAACAAGCACCATGTTGAAACAGCTGTGTCTGAAAATAGTTTCCGCTTCTCAACCCCTTTTATGTTTCATGCTTCGTCATTAATAATTGGTACTTTGGACTGTAGGAACAATATAACAAGGCAGCTTGGAGTTACCAGTTCTATCTTCTCGTTTCGAAGAGATCTCTCAAGAGTTCGTTTACTTTGCTCCCAATGTTTTTTGACTTAAGAAGATGAACATCATGTGCCTTTTATCCTCATTTTAAAGCATTTTTAGAAATAAATCCTCATCGTATATGTAATTGATTATATTTATTCCGACTATACAGTAATCTTAGTATTGCCATTATTGTTCTTTTTTATTGTTGTTGTTTATCTATTAGTATTGTTTACAAGATTATTCATGAATCTACAGATTGATTCCGATTTAAATTCCTCCATGGCATCATCTCGAGGATCCTCCCCATTCCTCCCTCCAGCAATGCCGCTCCTTGAAGTGACATCTCAGGTTTATAACGAGGCTGCAATTGATGTGCCACCTGAGTATGAGAATGTGGCCTCGTCACCATCAGATGAAAGTTTAGCTGGTGGGTAAACTGATATGGAGATAATTACACAGTTCCAACCTGCTAGTAAAAGTTTTTGCTAAATCTTCAAACTCCTAAAAGTAAAAATAAAACTTAGTGTTTAACAAACTATACACTTTTAAAAAACAAATTTCTAATTCCCCTTTAAACTAAAATAAGAACAACGGATTCAAGTAGAAAAATTATATTTTAGTATTGCAAATATTTTAAGCAGAAAAATGTCTTTAAAGTTGTTGGAAAATGTTTTTTGTTTTAGCCAAACAAAAAAACTCTCCAAAAAGCTCCGAGTTATTCCCCTTTTCAGTGTAGCTAGAGTTTTCAACCGGTTCATATTGCGATACCTACAGGCACCACAGGTCCATTCTCCACTCCAGTCTCACCATGTTTGAGTAGACGTGAGAGCATGTTGAAGTGGAAGCTTGCTAGGTTTTTCCTCTGGATGAGGCATTCTGATGTAGCGGGTCAGCGGTCGTCTCCTGCTTGGCCAGGCGCCTGTTAGTAGAGTAGCAAAAGTTCGGCCTCAAGCTGTTTACTCAAGTACCGTAAAATTGCACCTTAAATTAACTAGGTTCTCAACTATCTCACAATTAAAAGCCTAGTCAGTTTCTTAGCTAACAAAAAAGTACTCCGCTTATAGTTTTCCCACATTAAGTCAGCGCCCTTCCTCCCTAGCATACGTCGTATTTTGTGCGCATTTAAAACGTTTTTAATACAAAATTTAATAGTCGAGAGTTTTCAGCCAGTGTTTTTTTGTTATGGTTTGAGGAGTCATGTTGTACCTGACTTTTTTCATCTGGATTATGCACGGCCAGTACGGTCGATTCGCACCAGATTTGCACTACGCACACGGTGTTTCTTACACTTATGCACCTTGTTTTTTTGCACTTGATGGGTGTTCAAAGTGTCGAATTGCATGCACTTTTTGTTGTTGCACCTTGTGAGATGTCGTCGTAACGTTCACAGCCCCAAAAGAACAGGCAACGGAGAAACTAACAGTTGAACGGAGGGGATGATTTTCGGTTTGTCTCTTTTGTGTAGAACAACGGTAAAACACCACCTTAAGTCGATATTTCGTGCGAGAAAATACAGCAAATGTATGAAAATTTGGCACGAAGCCTCGAGTTCAGGTTGTTTGCGGGAACTGAAGCGTAGTTCGAAAGGGGTCTATTGGTAAGAACGTTCCAAAAAAAAAATCAAGTACTAGCCAGTTAATGAAAACCAAAGTACTGCTGTTAGTTTTGTTCTTCCAAGATTTTTCAGTTGTTTGCTCTGAATGGAAGCAGTTTTACACCAATTTTGTTTGTTATAGAATGTAATGAATTTCCTCAGTCGAATGCAACCTCACGGTCCTTGACTTGGCCAGTTAAGGGAAGATAGGGGGCGGAAACTAGATTAACGAGGAAATTAACATGTTCAGAAGAGGCGGGAGAAATTAATTAAAGATGGTTGAGTCAAACACCCCCCCCCCCCCCAGGGATCTAGGTGACACCCAACGAGTCACAGCATACAAACCGGTGTTTGTCTATAAAGTACTTACCACTGTACTTAGTGCTTTTAAAGCACTACGTACAGCGGTAATTGCTCTAGAGACAACTTACGCAAGGCTAACACCATGGCGTTGACTTATTTTGGACTATCTTAGGGGCGAACCATTTGATCTTTGAGGGGAGGGGTGGGCTTTTTTGAAAAAAAATTCCTGCAAGCCAAGTTCGTAAAAAAAAATCCTGCAGCAACTGATGAACGAAAAAAATATCCTACATCATATTCCCAAGGGGGGAAAGATGTTGCGGCTCAAAAAAAAATTCCTGCTGGTGTTTTGTATCCAAAGAAAATTCTTGCACACTATGGGACTGCTCACCAAATAAGCCCACCCCTCCCATCAAAGATCAAATGGTTCGCCCCTTAGCTTTCAACACCCATTCAAAACTACCCGAATACTTGTTCTTGTCACAGCAACAGCACTTGATGGCTTGTGTCAGCTACAGTCGGCTTATACTCTTAATTCATTGTTCCACCACGACTCTAGCACACTATAGATATTAGCACCCAACCTGATGCAAAGGGTTTCGACACAAAGCAGTAGAAAGACCTAGAAAGCTAGATAATTGTAATAGTGAACTGCAATAATTTAAATTGCATAATGTTTGATCGTTTTACCCTACGTGAATCGGAAAAGCGCTGTATCTTCTTTGCTGACTTTAATAAGACGTTTTCTCGGTGTTACTGACCTAAATGGTACAAGCAGTTAAGTTAGACAACGTTTTTAATTTTACATTTAGTTGTTTTAAAATAAGCTTTGAAGTTAAACCAATATGATACAGGCTTACTTGTAGTTTTTTTTGTTAATTCTGATATGGAGGCGTTGTTGCTAATTAATTCCTGAACTTATATCTTAATGTTATCCACTGAGGTCTAAATTTCTTGGACCATCTTTTCTTTGAGAAGTAGTCTCAATGGTGAAGCAGGTTTTCCCTTTCAAATTGTTGAGTGGTTGCCTACACGTGTTAGAAACAAAACACGCATTTTTTTTATAAACTGTGGAACAAGCTGAAGTAGTGTCCTGTCGCAAAAATTATCATTTTCATTTTTCTTATACCGATTTTACCTTTCTTGTATAGATGCACCATGTTTCTTCTAATAATAAACTGTGTTAACGTTTGTCTCACAGCAAGTTCCAGTGTAGACTAATTGGGTTCGGTGGCACTTCACGTATACTATTATTCATTTACTACTTCTATTCTAAGCTGAATAGAAGTAGTAAATGAACAGGAGGTAACTATATGCTGTTCTGTGTTTGTAGGGGGAAGTCTAGAGGTGGACTCTACGTCGGTGGACTCGCGGTCGATTGGCAGCAGTAATGCGGTGACACCCACGTCTGCTCGCTCACCAATCCAGTGGACTTCTCGTCCAGTCGCTGAATGGGACGCTCAGCAGGTTAGCAATGTCACCTTTTTCTTCAATACAGATGTTATGTACCAGAGAGTAGGTGGATATAGGGAAGCCAAGTATGTATAGATTGACATCGGCATTTTCCGCTTTCCTGATCGTTGGTTGGTTGGTTGGTTTATTCAAAATTGTTTTGTGAAGAATCGTTCACAGTAATTCCCAATGCTGATAACTGAATGCACATTGTTTAACCCTATACTGCCCTGCTTGGTATCCATCCTTGGGATAAACCTTACGATGGAGCTTTGTGGCATAGTTATGTTCAATTTGTTCTGAACAACAATAAAAATAATATTAATAATAACAAAAATAATAACAAGAACAATTGTCATCGTCACCATCGCAATCGTTGCCCCTCAAATCACCTTTGTTGCTGTTAGGCCATTTTCTACCTTTTCCTTTTATCCCATGTTTATTACTGCAGACTGGTCTGTAAACCAAAAACTTATCGTTGCAAATATTTTAAGAAACACAGTCTAGATTACCGTAGCGGTACAGTCGCAGTTGTCTCGTACATCAGTGACCGTATGAAAGTTCTTGATTATCGTATGACAGGTTGGGATGTGGCTGCTTGGACTGCAGCTCGATGACTACTGCAATGAGTTTGCGAAGGAAGGAATTGATGGAAAGAAATTGCTTGCTATGGACAACTCAAAACTTAAGGTTTGTAGTTTTATAACTTGTTTTAACTTTGCGATCATGTTGGGGTAGTCGTGAAGCATACTTGTTAAGGTATTCAGTGACTAAAAGCCACGCAGCTTTACGGTGCTGAAGTACATTTAGTTAATATTTTACACGAATCTTACTTGCCTCAGTGTTGACTAAACCTTTCCTGGACTGATATGGGTTTCTCCTACTAGGCCATGGGGGTGAAGAAGGAGCATCGAACCTTGCTTAAGAAGAACATGAAACAGCTGAAACTTGAAGCGGAGAAAGAACAAAAAGCAAGGAAAAAGGAAGAAAAGGAGCAGAAGTCTGGTAATTTGTTGCCGAAGGGAAAGAAAGGTTGGAAAGGCTGGAAAGGGGAATACACGGTTAACTCGCCCTGACGCGCCCGTCCGAACACCTTCCGAACAAGTCTTTTTCCCTTGAAATTCAAGCAGTGTTGTCCTTTCAACACATACTTAGCACGAGCTACACAATCTTGATGATGTTTGGTGTTAGTTCGTTTAAAAAACTTGTTTTTCACAAGTACTGACGAATAGCACAAATATCAAGTCATGGACGACCCTCCCGATTCGGTATACGTGTCATGCACAAACGTGTTGCGCACAGCAGACTTAAGTCGAGGCAGTTTTAACGATGAATTTGCTGCTTCAGTCGGTAAAGGTTAATCAATCGTCGACTCTTAGTCTTAATTCAATTAACTCATTTTTACACGCAAGAGAGGCACACCATTACGCGCGACTGAAGTGACGGAGTGGAAAAGTGCACGCGTGCGTCACAGCATGAAAACGGCGGGAACTAGAGCCGGGAACATAAGCACTCTGACAACTTCACAACCATTGGAAATTTTCAAATGGTTGTAAATTGATCTGCTGCCGAGAAACTTTGTTACAAGCAACTTCCAATGAGAAAGGACCTTTCTTTCGTTCGAAATATAAAATTTTGCCGCCAAGTTTTGACTTAAAACTAAACTTTGGAGACGCAGGTTAAGCTACATAAAGCATGATTTATTCTTGACCGGAATATTTTCTTGGCAAGAGAACGGAACAAAATACTTGTCACACAAATACTCGGAAGTCAAGTTCATTTTGTAAAAACGTAAGGGGAAAACTGGCACTTCTAAATCTCCGGTTCTTATTTTGTGGGAAAAGATGTTTATTTGCTGCTCGTATAGATATTGTATGATTTGCTTGACTCGTCCAGAACTCGTGTTGAATAACAAGCAAGTCTGTCCTGTATCTATGTTTCGTATTTTTGTAGTAAAGGAAAAACATGCAAAGCGTTTCTGCTCAACCACAGCCTCCGCACGAACAGTTACAAATACCAAATTCGATATTTTGCTAGAGTTTCTGCCTGGTTTCGTGCCCTGAAAGAAGCAAAGATATTTCCTTTACTGCTTTGTGTTTCCTTGTTCAGCAAACTCTTTTCTTCGTCAGAAACTGAAATAAGGGCAAGTTTGCATAAGTAAAATGACACATTGGCAAAAACGTCAGAAACGCGATGGACTAAAATTCAGTACCAAAACGAGTTATTTTCTAAGTTACTTCGACTTCATGATGATGATAATTCGCCCCAGTTCCCTTGCACACTTGTCTGTCATTTTTGCGGGACTTTTCTTTCTGGCCATTTATTGCCGAATTTTTACATTAATTTACATTGTTGCAGCTTTGAAATGTTGACAGTGTTAGACCTCTTCAGGTACTGCATGTGAAGAGAATGTTACGCTTGAAATACTACTGGCTTGGCCTTAAACAGAATGTCGCCTTTAGTCATTTCATTGTGCCAATTAAGCAGCAGTGTCGGATTTTCTGGGTTCATCAGACAAATAATTAACTAGTTGGGGACGTACTTCCTATGCAAAAAACGGCACAAAACACTGGTAGATATTCTGTTCACATCGATTTCTTGGTATCAGATGTGGTTTGTATGTACATACCTGCCGGTATTTTTGTGAAATCAGCAAGTTCTTCACTTCTAGTGTAGATAGTCTTCTGAATGTATCACTAATCTTCCTAGCTCATGAAGTATAGTCCTGAACTGCAAAACACGATATTCTACAGTGTAAAAATGCTAAATGTAGAAATGACCTGTTTACTTTGATTCGGGTATGTAGTTGCTTAAAACTTTTTCTTTAGCCCACAGCATGTCTAGTGCTGTTGGAATACTGCCGTTTTCGCACAAGTTTGTTAAGGGAGTTTGTTGTAATAAATTTACTTAAATTTCATATGATCTGAGGTCAGTAATTGTTTATTAAACTGGCAATGATTTATTTTTTCTATAATTGTGAATTTCTATATTTTGTATTAAACGAACTCAAAATCGTAATTGTAAAAATATAATAAGTTCTATATTAGTTAGAGTACCAACGAACCGATGTTGTAGATAAATTACCAATGACCATTTACACTAAAAGTCATCGAAATGACATAATTTTGTACCATGATAAAATTAGGTCTAAAAATCACAGATGTGATAGTTGTGTTAGTGATAGAGAAACATCAATTTAACTAAAAAATTCTGTGAAAAGGGAAATAAAATAAAAACGTCTAAAACACCCAATAACTCGCTTTAAGTTGTTGTTTCCAGCTAGTTATATGCGAAGGGAACACCGTTGTGTGTCATGTCTTGTTCCGGTTGTGGATCGTGGTGTTAGAATTTTTAGACCGTTCTATACTGTTAGCCTTGTGATGGCCCTTAACTTAATGTCCGCATTTTCACTACTCACTGAACAATTTTTGACTATTAAACACGAATGGAAAAAAATTGAACAGTTTAAGTTCGCAAAAAAGACTTTGTTTGGTTGAATGGAAATATCTTCATAAAAGTTACACACTCTTGATATGACCACCTTTCTTTATGAGGGGGATGATCCGCTGGTTGCAAGGCTGATCTAGTTGTATTGTGCGATCCACTCCGACTGCACGCTTATTGTGGGGTAATTTGAATTTCGAAGTACGATAGTATTAAACAATGAGCGAAGAAGAGCGTTGGAGCAAACTTTCTTATATTAAACACAAAGTTTTCCCAACTCATGAGCAGGAGTTGTAGGTAAATTGTAATGGGTAGAAAAGATGTAATCTCTTTTGCCCTTTGGAAGGGATTTTGTTTAACGTTTGATTTGTATTAAAATATTTCTAAGTTCTTTCCAAACACATTTAAACAGAGGCAAGCAACAGAACAGTTTGTGAAGCTTCTTGAAAAGCCTCCAAAGCGCAGTTTTAGGTGCGTACAAACTGCAATCAAAACAAATGAAATTTCAGTACAACTAAGCTTCATTGCTTCTTTTGATAACAACTATTTGGGATTATTTTGTAGATGGGTCGGACACGAAGGGCATATCCAGGGGGGTGGATCGGGTGACTAGTCACCCCAATTTGAGCTAGCACATAAGAAAAATATAAGAAGCAAGCTCCCAACTCACATATTTTTGTGATCAGACAATGAATAGTCAACCCCCTCTTAAAAAAAGTCGCCCCTTTGAAAAATCCTGGATCCGCCGCTGTTTTAAAACTTTTATGATGAACTTTCAGATGATGAAGCAAAGATTCGAGCACAGTACAAACAAATGATTGATTTGGTTAAGTCATTCAGTCGGTTTAGCCTAATCAGACAGGTACTAGCACCGGAGTCAAAAGGCATCGTCATACCTAAACTGATGCGTGTACAACTAACGGTTGTTCCTACCTTATTTTGGAACAAATGTGTGCGCAAGCGACCAACCGAAGTCAAAAGCCTTGTGGGAACAACAAGAGAACGTTTTTTGCACGTGAGACCTCGTAAACTTACTCGATCCCCCTGATTCTCTCAATGTCGCGACAATGGTGACATCAACTTCTCAGCACAAGGTATCCAAAAGCAGCTTGTGGCCATAAGTTCACGCCTGATAAGACCTGGGGTTCAGACGAAGTGCCGGCCCCAGTACTCAAAGTAGCGGCGTCTGAGGGCATGTGTCCTTACATCGCTCTTCCAGCAGTCGCTTTTTGCTGGTGATCTGCCGTCTGCTTGGAAAGACGCCAACGTTACCCGCTATCAGCGTTTGTAAACAAATATGTTCGCATCTATCGTCAAATTCTGCAAGTTATTGATACCGCAACCAGCGTGGTTTCCGGAAAGGCCTGTCATACGAGACCCAGGCCGTCCCTGTCATTCACGAGTGGAAAAACGTGCTGAATAGCCACCAGGGACGGATCCAGAAATTTTTGAAAGAGGGGGCCCAAAATCCCCTAAAATGGCTTTTGAGTGCCCTTTCAATTGTTTACTTGTAAATCTTTTGCGAATATTCCACCAAAGGGGGGGGGGGGGCGCTGTACATCTACCCTTAATACGCTGCTGGCCACGGCCAGGTCGACGACACATTCTTAGACTTTGCAAAAACCTTTGACTCGGTGTTTCATCCTTGTCAAAGCTAAGTAAAATACACCGAATCGAAATATGGCGGCAATTCAAATATTCCTTTGTCTACATTGAAATTAGCGCAACTAGCCTCGTTCTTGAGTTAAACTTTCAAAAGAATATGTTACTCGAAATGAG
>JAOBRG010360195.1:0-12677 GCA_027574985.1 Umimayanthus nakama
ATATATATAATGTAAATTGAAAGAAAGAAAATGTTTAAATTGATTTTGAAAAATGGAATGAAATGAAAGAAATGAAACGAAATGAAATGGCGGAAAAGAGAGAGATAGATTCACCGAATAAGGCCCGTTCACACGCGCGATTTTTTCTTCTATTCAGTTATAGGTGATGTGATTTTTGGGGCTAAGAAAAACGCGCCAATATCACGTTGATATTTGAACATGTACAGAACATCTGCGATATTGCGTTGACGTGAATTTGCAAGTTCAGTACAATCGCCGGCTGTTCACGTGCGCTAGTTTTTCCGTTGCTATCAGAAAAAAATGCACCTAAAATTGTGTTGCGCTTGTGAACGGATTATTAAACTCCAAGTCACTCTCCTCCACTCGTTCCTCTCCATCATAGGGTCCTAAGTACCCCGTGATGTTTTGTGCCGCACCCCACCGCAAATTCTTATACACGTTGTTCGCCTCGCCTCCGTGTGCCGTGGGTTGGCTCCCAGAGTGTGAACGCGCTCGCTGCAAGCTTTGGTTGGCATCTCCAGCCAGCCCTCTCTTTCTCTCTTGCACCTTTCCCCTAAGAACTCGCTATTTTTTATTTAGAATCCTTCATCTACGCCACACCAAGATAAAAAAAAAACAAGAAAAAATAAAACGAAGGTTTCAAAAATAGTTTTAAACTAGATTTAGTGGCTGGCAAACGGACTCATCGTCACGCAAGTCAAGCCCGAATACGTTTTAAAACATTAATATCAACAGATCAAAGTAGAAAAAAAATCTGTCTGAGTCAAAGGCGGAGCTGACAGTCGTCTTTAAAATTTGCTGAGACCATTTTCCATCCGTGGAAGTCTAAACGATAAACTCATGCTAGTGAAGTACTTGGTTTTTTTTCAAGACATTTCGAATTCTTTTTCAAATAATCAAATTCTTTTAGGTTTTTAAAGCATGCTAAACCAGTGACAGAATTCGAACTGACGCACAGCAGACGTACCAGTTTTTATCACACGCCAGGTAGAGAGAGGGGGGGGGGGAAATTGCACTTAGTGTACACGTTAGTTTGTGGTTATGTTAGATAGCTTATACCACATTACTAAAACTGGTGCAAATTGAAAGTGATCATGTTTCTAGAATGGTATAGGATAAGTTTATCTGGACGTAGCCACATAAAAACAAAAAGGGAGCCGAATCCTCAACTCGTTGCCTTACGGCACGAGTAAATGTTTACTGTTATTAGTTCTACTTCGCGTCTCGCCGTGGCGGTGTAGAAAACGATTTGGCCGTAGATGCATTTGTCTCAGTCGTTAACGTAACAATTTTGTTTACATTAAAACCGTTTAATTTCCCAACAGCTTCAGATCTGAGACTGGCCACTGCTTTGCAAGTGGCTCGAAGAAAGCTGCAACAGAGGTGAACCCGGACACTGCCTCCACAGCGGCTCGGGAGACGTACAACTCGCGCGTGTTCCGCCAGGGAGACTGGAATGTTACACGCCGGGACTTGATCCCCCACTCAGTCACTCGCGCGGATTTCCACCTCGCACCCTTTGCTGCAGGAATTTCAACTAGGACTTCTAAAACTTTTGATCACGTGCACCCAAGGTATTCACCAATTTAATGTTATGGTTGCAGTTGCTGGATATACGGAAAGCCCACTTTAAACGTGTGAAAATGACACTGCTGACCTATTATACATTGATCGATTGAGACTGTATTACTACACACACGCTGATTGGCTGTCCAGTGCGTTTATCAACATCCGATGTAAAAGATTGTTACTGTTTGTATTATTGTTATTGTTATTGTTATAATTATTTTTATTGTTATCGTTAATGTTATTAAGAAATTTGTTGTTGTCAGCATTATTGCTTCCCATTCAATGTTTTTATCTTCAAGATTATCATCAGAGTTCAGTTCAGTTTCCACACAAATCAAACGTCTTCTTGCCAAATTTTCTGAGATTGTCATGCTCGATGTAGCTTGCACCTCCCACAGTAACAGATTACGTTGGTTTTGCAGGCAAGCGAAACCAGAAGACAAAAGCACAACCGACACTTTAAGGCGCCAAATTCAACAAGCAATTTTGTCAAAGTTTGCTAGCCAGAGAGATCCTTCTTCTGCGAACATAAGGCAAGCATTTGTCGAGTATGACAGAGAAAGGTAAGATACTACATTGGTGGAAATGGTGTAATAGAAAACACAGGTTTCAACTTAATAACTGAAGTATACCTTTCAAAGTGTCCAAATTTTAAATCTCTCATACGTAGTATTCTTCTAAATTGACTCAGGTCAGGTTTTGTCACACGAGAAGAACTCCAAGCAGTTGTGAACCAGTTCCGAACGGTAACAGATGAAGAACTGGATGCCTTAATTGCAGAGTAAGCCTTCGACATTTGAAATTGTGCATTTTTATAGCTCGACTTTTTTGTCCCACTGCAATCACACGTGTTCTTTTCTTTCGATCCAGGTGCAAACCGGGAAGAAAAGATGACAAGCTTGATTATCTTGAATTCGGAAAGTTTCTTACAAGTGAGTCAATATATGCCAACAAACGTTTTTGTGTTTTTTATTCCCTTCCCCTCCTTAAAAGGCCTTTGTTTAAACCCGTCACCCTTGCCTGTCTTTCTGTTTCTTCAGCTGGTGCCTCGGATACGGGGGAGGGGGAGGGGGCAGGGGGCTGATTGATTGTACGGGTATGTTATGTTCTGTGAGCTGGTGTGATTTCGTTTTGGGAGGCGCACACTGACATTTTGCTTGATTAGCTTTGACAAGGGTGCGAGCTTGGCGGAGGATCTGTGAGCCAAGAAGGTCCCTTTTAACTACTTCAAGACTTCGTTTATTTGCTTTGTTTTCAAACAGGCATTAAAACACGTGTGCAGTAATCCAACTTTGTAAGCCAGAAATGTGACACTCGGAACGTGGTGGCGCTAAGTTCTAACCTCTTATTTTTTGTCAAATTTTTAGCCCGATCGGAGCCTGTCGCAGTAGAGAAAGCGTTCACTACACTACAGAAAGATAGCTTCACTGACTTACCACACTCAAGGAGCCGATTAAGATCGCCTCATGGAGGGCCGCAAGGTATTTGTGTAGCAATCATTTTTGCTACTGTTAGAAGTATGCATTAGGTGCTTACGTTCCGAATTGTTTGAACAACAATTAATCACAGGCTATCTAACTGTTGGTGAATAAAGCACAGGCTATCTAACTGTTGGTGAATAAAGCTTTTTCACTTGACATCCGTATAATACTACGCATACCAGAATCTTTCTTCGTGACTGTTCTTTCGGATTTAATTAAAGCCATTTAGAGTTTAATTTAGACTACAAACCGTGTTATTTCCTCATATCCAACACGCAACTGTGGTTTAAAACCGTTTGCAATAGGAACTTAGTTTGTCGTTTGCCTTTAATAAAGTGGCTTCCCATGTTCTTGTTGTGTAATTAACCGATTCTTTCACATTTTTTGACCAGATGATCCAAGTCATCCATACTATCACCGAAGCAGCCATTTCTTGGTAAAGTTACCTAATATTACTATTGTTGTTGTTTTGTTGTTTCTGCAAGTGTACGTTGCGATCAGCGTTTCCATTAGCTCGACTTTATGTGTAGAGTATTGACAACTCTAATAAATCAAACCGTTAACTTACTATATGAAGATTCTACAACAATGAAAATATACTTTTTCTGGTAATGCAGACTTCAATGAACTGCTCGTGCAAGTTTGCTTGCCTGATTTTCAAAATGCTGATCCGATTCTTTCTGTCTACAGATTGGGACTAATTCAGAAGAACCGCGGTCAGTGTATTATAAAGGTAATTTTTGTTTTAATTTGTTCACTTTATAAATGAACTACGAACTTCTTTAACTATATTTTTTGATCGTTATTGTTGCTTCTATTGTTGCTTTCCCTGTTGTAATTGTCATCACCGTTATTATTATTTTTATTGTCGATTATTTTTTCGCTTCATTGGGAATTTTTTTTTAGTCTCGTTTGCGGTCGTGTGGACTTGTACTATCCTTTTATTTGTAGATAACTTCTTGAGTTCTTTCATGCTACCGACACCTGTCTAAAACCAGTTTTCCAATTTAACAGATTTCATGCAAGGGAAGCGGGAATGCTTGGTCAAGCCGTTTCCAGCTTCGGCGCCAATGTCGTCAAAGGTATGAAAGAAAATTTTTCAAAAAAAGATTTCAGTTGTACTTTCCTTTCCTAGCACTTATTCTTGTTCAGTAGCAGTTTTGACGTGGTGTGTAGCTCCTTCTAAACATTCTACAATTGCTCAAGGATTTGATGGGGCCGAAACCAATTCTAGAGTTGCACATAATTTAGATATCCTACTGATGACTTATGATAGTAATAAGAATAATCATAGAGTGGCTCTTCACCCGAATAAACTAACTAAGTGACTTATTGCAGACTTGGCTTTGTCTCAACAGCCTCATGGTCTTACGAATGCTTGTTTTTACACACTTGCAACTACAGTGATACCACGTTATGCCACAGTAACGTCACTGCTACTCGCATTCTTGGTTCATTTGGGCCTTCTTATGTACAGCTATTAATTTCAAAGAAATTTTCTGAGAAATGCAGAATACTCAGTTCTCAAAGCATTCACGATAGAAACTCTGATTTGAGCGTGTCTTGACTCACTTAATAGGAGTTGCTTAATTGCTCTTCTACTTTCGTTTGCTTTTATAGGTTAGGAAATTTACTGAAGAAAACCGTGCTTGCACAAGCACTTTTTGGCCGCTCTCAGTGCTAGAGGTTGCGGGGTTTTTTATAAGAATGGTGTGTACGTTAAATTTACACCATATGTCAAAAAAAATGTTAACACTATATAAAAATAGCAGAAGCAAAAATTACCAAGTTGTTACAGCTGTGCTTTCCCCCCCCCCCCAAAAAAAGAAGAAAGGTTGCGATTTGTAGAATTATCAACAAGTTTAAGTCGAACGCTCTATAAATGTACAGGCTTGCATAAATCCTGTTGTGCTTGTTATTGCCACCGTTTTTAAAACAATTGTAAGTCTCTTATAACGTCCGTATACCACTTCGTTCTAGATTTACGCTACCTCAAAGCTACGCTCGATCTATGTTCTAAACTGAGTTTTTACTTGCAGACCTTTAGTGTCAAGAAGTTCGTTGTTGAATCTTCCACGTTGCCGCACTGTCACAGCTTTTACCATGCTGTCAAGCATTACAATCGATCAACTCCCGAAACCAAACTTTGCAGAACACTTACACAATTCAAAAGATCCCTCAAGGCTTATTACTAAAAATTTTTAATGTAGATTTCTGTTCGTCTATGTCTTATTTTTTATTTAGATACATTGCATTAGAATGGATAGATTAGATAGATAAGATAGATTATATTTTTTATTGTAAATTGATTTCAAAATAGCCTTTATAGGAAAGCCAATAAATGTTTATCATTATCGTTTACTTTCTAATGGTTCCAACTGATAGGTAACGATACTTTTTACACAGGTTCTTCCTCAACTGGATAATCCTCCGCAGTTAAAATCAACAAAGCAGGCTGATTTTGTTGATCATACAAGTTACTCGAGAGACATCGGATTGGTAATTAAAAGAACATTTTTTTAAAACCTTCTAGCTCTTTTATTGAATTAAGAAAATAAGAGAACTTTTTATTCTTCTAATGTTTCGTATCTGTCCGGGGAATTGTTGGAGAACATCGCTGTGCAACAACGACCTCAGTGACGGCTAAGGTGCGAATGCAACCCGAGCTCGCTGGCACGGGTGCGGCCACACACTAGGCAGACAATGCCCGAAAATGAATCGTGCGCTCTTTCCTTTCTAATACTTCTCTTCAAGTCAAGATCTTGCTGGTGTTTCTCCCCAAAAGCTGTTACCCCATTTTGGGTTGCCTGTCTGGAATTGGGATATTGCAAACACGTAACTATTTCTTCAGGCAGTCCCTTTAGCGCTTTTGCTAACCCCCTTGCTTGTGTTTGCCAAGGGCCAGTTCGAAACAGAAGACTTTTTTAGGTAAAGGGCTGTCTTCCATACCCATTACGTGACCAGACCACCGTAGTTGCGCATTGATGATCAAAGCTTCTACACCAGGGAGGTTTGCACGACAAAGGACATCTTGGTTCGTTACTTTGTCCATCCACGTAAATCCCGGAATCTTGTGGGGGGAACGGAGATTAAACTGATCTAGCTTCTTGAGGTGTCTGCGGTAACAAGTCCAAGACTCGCAACCGTAGAGGAGTGAGGACAAGACAACGGCTCTGTAGACAGCTATCTTTGTTCCCTTTTTTAAGCCCCGCGCATTTCAAGCTCTTGACCACAGGCGTCCGAAAGAGTTGCTAGCTTACGGTAAACGAATAGCGATTTTCTTGTCAAGACTTGCGTCTGAAGAAAGACAGCTGCCAAGGTAAGTGAAGTTTTGTACTTTCTTCAAGGTATCATCGTCTATGCTAATAGAAGGCTCTGTCACATAGGAGGCAGGTGCTGGCTGATGCATAACCACTGATTTGTGGATACTTACTGTCAGGCCGAAGGCTTTAGCAGCAGAAGAGAAGCAGGTTGCTAAGCACTGCAGTTCAGACTCGGGATGCGCTACAAGTGCACACTCATCAGCAAACACGAAATCTTGGAAGGGCTTCGTGCACCTTTGTGTTGGCTTTCAAACGTCGGCATCTGTGTTGGGGCAAGGGCGCTGGATAACATTTCAGCAAACAAGAGACCGAAGAAGGTTTGAGCCAGGACACACACCTTGTTTTACTCCGTTTGTAACAGGGAAGAGTTCAGACACAACACCATCATGGATCACCCTAGCCATCATACCATCGTGGAACGAACGAACCATTCTAAAGAAGTTGGAAGGGCAACCTTAATTAGGCCCTGTCGCCTGTTTCAAAAGCCTTGGTGAGGTCAATGAAATACATGTACAGATCTTGATGCTGTTCGTCACACTTCTCTTGTATTCGTCTGATTGCAAAAATCATATCGTTGGTGCCTCTGTTCTTCCTGAACTCACATTGACTCTCGGAAACCACCCTTATCAACCAGGTGCTCAGTAGTCCTGTTCAAGAGGACTCAAGCGAGGATCTTGCCTGCGATACTGAGACGGGGGGATAACCCTGTGATTATCACAGATAGATTTATTACCTTTGTTCTTGTACAAGTGCATGATATTTGCGTGTCTCAGATCCTGCGGTAACTCTCCCTTTCTCCAGAAGGACTGGAAGATGCCCGTCAAATGATCTATGAGGGCTAGACCTCCCATTTTATATATTTCTGGTGAGGTTCAATCAGCAACATGGGCTTTACCTATCAAAGCTGGTCGGTGGCTTTCTCAGTCTCCGCGATTGTTGGACACCCGTCAAGAGCAAGGATGATGGGAAATCGGTGACGGATATCATAGATCGCCTGTTCCTCCACATTTGATACCTTATTCAACAGCTGATTGAAGTGTGCTAACCAGCGCTTTAAGCAAAGTGCCTTGTCTTATATATAAATTAAGATAATAAACGTTTTCGTGTTTTCTTGAATTTCAGGTCAGAGAAAGTGAAATGAAGAAAAACCAGGTATGTGAACTATTAAAGTTTTGAGTACGGCCGTGAGACAAATGATTTTTCACTAAAGTTCATGTTTCAGTACAACAGCTCTTACAAAAACAAAACCTTATTCTTTGTTTTACTGCAACATAACACTTGTCTCAACGCAATCTTCAAACCAATTTGCTTCTTGGTCATTAGACTTTGATTCGGTCACGTCACGAATACTTTTCAGTCTTCTTTTCATTTTAAGGTAGAACGCTCCCGTTATTCGAAAAGAGATTCCCGAATAATTTACTGGTCTAATGAAGAACATTTTCTCCACAGGGCCGTCACACCACTGTAGTAGTAGATATCAGTTGTGATCCAAGGGATACCGAAGCTCAAAGGATCGCATCACGTACGTAATGTTCACCACGTGTTCTGAAGTAGAAATCGAGAGTATCATAACTAAACAGCACTGCGCGTGTCACGTCTTGTACGACTTTATCAAGCATACGTTTCAGTGCTACCCGAGAAATATATGTGGCTATTTTTTTTACTTGTTCCCGGTCCTCGATACTTTGGAGTGCAGTACTCACAAGACTCTACATATGAAGCAAAAACGGTATTGGTTTCGCTGAAACAATATCCTTGGAAGAGCACTTCCTTAAAGGTTAATATGAAAATCGAACCGACCATTAAACTGTATAGATAGCGCGTTTGAACATAGCGTTATTCAATTTTTTAAAGGAAACAGTACCAATAATGGTAATAATAATAATAATAGTAGTAGTAATAATGATAATAGTAATGTTATTCATAACATTGATGCTGTTAATAGAGGAAATGAACATCAGGGTAAACTGTAGAAATGAAGGTTAAACGCGTGGTGATCACATGCCAACTTCTTCCCTCTTTAAGACCTTATGGGGGACGATTTGATATCCTTGTCAAATTAAACTTTGACACCTTTTCCAAAATACTCCACTATCTGTGACATTAATGTGAACAACCCTACAATCCAATACAAGTATTCCTTCTGCTCACTGTCGCACCACCCTCAGCAGCCATATTCTGTGATGCTAAAATTAGAGTATCAATATTGCTCTATCTTCCATCAGATTTTCGACCATTTGGTCTGTCATTATTTGGCCAAGCTGTTGTGGTGACCCTGCCATGGATTTTTTTTACGTTATTTTTCTTTTCCCGCTTTGCAATTTGCTAAGCGAAGATATATAAAATAGCTGTTGGAATGTTTACACCAGAGACGAAAGGCCAACCAATGTCATCACAGTGCCCTTCGTTATTATTACTTTGTTAATTCGTTGCCGTTGTACTGTTGTGGGTTGCATTCACAAGCAGATGTGTCATGAATAAAAAAGTAACAAGTCTGTAGTGATTTTAATGTCATGGTTTGTTTCTTTCAGTTACGGGAGCTGACTTCAAACCACCGCCTAAGGAATACCCCTGGCTTAAACCAACACAGGCTCCCATCAGTAAATACAGATACCTTGACACAAACGGAGCCCTACCCTACCCTCCAGAGGACCCTTACTGTTCAGAGGCCAAGGTAACGTCGGTGATTGTCTTACTGACTTAGGGATACGATAGAAATCTGCTTGTTCTACATAAGTTTGGTTCGGTATTCTAGATTAGATGAAACCTTTTTTTAACACATCTAACAGTATTTTCCACACAGACACTGGATTATTGCTAAAATGTTTTGTTGCATTAACGAAAAAACAAATTTACTCTTGTGATAAATGAGCTCGATAATCCAAAACTTACCAATTTTCTTGAGATGTATTTAAGAAACATCCTGTAACCTGGACAAATACTTGACAAAGATATATCATTATTCTTAGCAAATATTGTGTTTTGTAAGGCATCTTAGCACTTGTAGACAAGTTTTGACAAAGTTGTTTTTCTGAGTCGGCGAGTAAGCTAGAGCTGGATGATGAATCAGCGTGGGTAGGGGGGGGGGGGGGGTGTGGTTAATGCACGTGTAAGAACTCTACTTCCCAATACTGAGGTTCCCGGATCGATCCCGGCCTGATCGAGGGTTGGGTACTTGAGTTCTCGCTTAACTTCACTCAGCTTTCCATCCTTCCGAGTGAAATAAGTACCGGCATACATAGACCGCTCTGCAGATATACTTTTGGTCCTCTGGAGGTAAATCTATCCTTGTAAAGCACCTTTAAGCATATTCATATGGAAAAGGTGCTATATAAATGCACCACTTTCAACTTTTTTAATCTTTCTTAGATGTTGGTTTTGATCAACAATTGCAGGGGTTGATATGGATTGCTTTCGCCGTAATGTTTGTTGTGAAGCTGACGTTTCAATCGTTAGTCCTTCGTTGGCGTGATTTCTAATTGTTCGGCTTCTACTAACGAGGATAGACTTTTTTTGCTAAACTTGTCTCTAAGGAAAACGTCTGTACTTCAGTGTTTTCAGAACGGATTAAATGGAGCAAACTAGCCCTAAAC
Organism: Umimayanthus nakama; assembly: GCA_027574985.1. Lineage (NCBI taxonomy): Eukaryota > Metazoa > Cnidaria > Anthozoa > Zoantharia > Parazoanthidae > Umimayanthus > Umimayanthus nakama. Next base: position 9,988 of record JAOBRG010360195.1, read on the forward strand.
AAAACCAGGTCGCCTAATTGACCTAAGTAAATATAAGATTTTAATCCCGTTACAAGGAAGACATTACCTCAGATGGCAAGATAATATTAAAGTTTGGCTGAGTTTGGTTGAATAATAGGCGTGATGTGTTAAACCACTCATAGAGGTTTAGTATTGTTCAGAGGGACGGCTGTCACCAAATCATGCCGACGTTTTCAATTATAATGGTTTTGAAATGCCACCATGTTTTAACTCACTAAATATCCAATTGGACATCCTAAAATGTGATAAAGCTGCTCGTGGTGTTAGAAGTCTGAACCTTTAACAGCTCTGTGAACCGCCTAAATCTTTGATGGCATTTATTAATATCTAACATCCAGCTTAGGCTAAAACTGTAAGACTGCAGTCATTGTGATCAGCTGGAACTGCGAATATAAAACTGAATATATTTTCGCATGTAGGAGCACTACATACGATTCTCAGAGCTTGCGTCGGAATCTGCTGGAACTAAACGAAAAGAAAAGAAGGCAGAATGCCAGGGGAGAATCTCGGACAACCGTAGCACTCACTTCCAATTAGGCTCAGACGAGGAGATCAAGTTTTCTGAACAGGTTGGTGTTGCTAGTAATTGAGTAAATTTGTTGGATGACCAATCGTCGATTACAATTTGTCACTGTACGAACTTGGAGGAAGAAGTAGATGAAGTAAAATGTTACTTTCCTTTACAAAAACAGCGACGACGACAATATTTAGCTTTTTACTTTAGCACTTTCGAGATTGCAGTTAAAATACGATTTACAAGCAGAAACGTAACAAATTTGAATGCAGGCTAACTGTAACAACCATAGGAGCTAGCCGCAACAGGAACCTTCGCAGGTGTTATTGTGTTGACTTGGATCTATGAAGAAAACCAGAGTGCTAAATTGCTAAATTGTTAGTTACGTACAGCTCAGTAAGTACCTTAGAAAATAACAGCTTAAACAACAAGAGACAACTAAATGAGCATTTAGAATATTCATTACATTGGAATCTATTATGTTGTAAGTAGAAGCCAACTTCGTTGCCCTTTTTGGTTTATGAAAACTTTTTCTTTGAGTCTTACGTAATTTTATCTGTATGCCGAGGCAAGATGTAACCAGTGACGTCATATTCACATCTGTCTGTGTCCAATACTGTCCACCTTAGCATCATCAATTCTCCACCAAGATACCGCTGGACCCCAGAATGCTGGCAGCAGGGAAGACGGAAGTTCCAGAACAGAAGTATTCGCACGTCAGTCCCAGGTAGTACCGGTATTCAGCTTCATTGCTGCTAGCTGCTTAACTCTGATATGTCCAACTCCACAAGGGGCTAAGTACCAATGCTGTTAAGTTCCTATAACTATGTATGTCCTAAATTTCTGGTTTTTGGTACGATAATAGCGAAAATATGTGTCCTCAAGAGTTCGCTTTCGCCAAGGCTGAAGACTCATTGTTGTACAAACTGTCAGTTCTGTATATCTCATTAACTACCACCGAGGCTAGTGCACCGAAGTTGGTTTTAGTTTTAAACGAAATGACCAAAAAAAACTGATCGTATAACTTCACTAAATTCAGTTTGTCGTTTTATGTCCTTGTCCAGCTTTGCCCTAAATTTTCGTTCTTTGAATACTTTTTGCAACTAAAAAAGAAAACAGAACAAGCAAAGAATTAAGATCACTGATAACTGGATGTGCTTTAGGAGCTTGTTACCTTACATTTGATTTTTTTATTGATGTTTGTCCTTAGCTTGCGACTTCGCTTTTAAGGGATTCAGTTTTTTGAAGGGTTTGGCTTTCTTGGTTGCTTGTGAAGGACATCCAAGGAATATGAAAACTGTTAGTGCCTAGCCGTCCTTGACGTACGAGAATTGCACAATGTCAACACATTTTCTAACTGAATCATTTACAATTTCATGTATATAACAGCGAGTCCGCCGAAGAAGCACCGGCAGCACCACCCGCCAGACAGAAAACAGCGGCAAACCTTGATATTGCTGGTGCTCAAGAGCAGGTGCGACAACTCAACATGGAAAGGTAATGTAGGACAACAATTCAGCATGCAGTTTGTTTTACACAGCAGCCATCAAAGATAAGGAAGGTTAACATGTAGTAACTACAATCCATAGGGTTGACCAAAGCTCGAGTCAACGTTGAGAGAGCGTCATTCACGCTTTTTTATGAGAACAAACTTTGTTAGAACACCGAGGCCGGCCTGGGTTTGCCCAAATTTAAGAACAAGCTAGAGCTCTGGTTCTGGTCTGTGACGGACTTTCATCAGTGGATCATGAAAATTCAATTCAATTTATTCCGTTATAATCTTTATGAAATACACTATAACATACGAAATCGCAAATAGTAACGCTACTCGAGGCGGGTTTCAAGAAAAACTTGGTTACGTGAATGAAGTGAATGCAACTATCAGGATGTCTCATCAATAAATAAACTATGATGAATGTTCCAAAATTATACCACAGGCAGTAGAAAAAGAGAGTTTGGAGGTTTCAACATCGTAACCTAACTTGGCTTAGTTATTAAGTAAGTTGCCTCACTAATGCAGAAACCTGTTTCCATAGACGGTCACCGATTCTAGAAAAAGAGTTGTGTGTATTTGTGATTGAATATTGTGTGTATTAGTCTTTCAGAACTGATAATCCTGTGTTGAATGAATGCATTAAATGAATACAAACTGTTA